>OZ024831.1:95570848-95727397 GCA_964016985.1 Anodontia alba
CATTGCTGTCTGTTGGCACCGCCTAACTGTGTACCTTTTCTTCTGCTTGCCATGTAAGATTTTGGAACAACTGTTTTTTACGGGATCGCCTGTCCTAGCTGACATCCCAACTCAGTTCTTTTACGGCATCTGAGCATGCACACCCTTCCTACAATCGGGCAGTGTGCTTTGCCGTTGTCCTTATCAAGAAAGGATCGTCCGCCAAATCACAATAGCTAGAACACCTAGCCATCGGTCTGTAAATGATTGCTGCCTAGCTCTGCCACCCAGGTTGTGGCAGCCTCGTAACCCTAAAGGTGGGGAGGCAACTGTGATAGAGGGCAGCCTCACATTCCCACACTCATATTGAGTGTCACAGATGGATACAGTTTTATGGCATACCCAGGACTGTACTAGTCTATAACAATAATCACAGAAGTGTGAAACGGGACCAAATTGAAGATATTTTCAAACTTCCTTGTTATTACCAAGCTTTCTTTGCTATTTAACGCGAAATAACCAATATCTATATTTTTAATTTGTGACATTTGCTTAGCCATCATATGTCATAATCAAGTCTGGATACTGGAATACTCGCATACTGCAACCCTGTAGTGTTAAACAAAAACGGAATCTTGTTATTTATATTACTTATGTTATTTATGTTATTGAAATTTGAATAATGAATAATAAAATATGAATTGTGCATTTTTTTATTGCCTTAACAGCTTTTATGAATCAATCCGCGTCATAAAGGATCAGCGTCCAAAAATGACCCCGTTTTTGACTATTTTCCCTACAAAAAAGTTAATATAGACAAGATTTATTCAGTTGAAATTGATTAGCGCTGAAAAATGCATTTACATACATTACTTTTTACTTAAATCCTAAGTCGAATTTGAGGCTTTTTTTGGGGGCCGTTTTGACCAATTTGCAACTGCAGTTGGGGCCGTTTTGACCAATTTGGGGCCGTTTTGACTTGGGGACGTTTTGACTTGGGGCCGTTTTGACCTGATACCTTGCATCGCATGACATTCCCATTCGTCCATAGGGGGCCGGCACGTACAGGGTTATTTTTGGCTAAAATGGCCAAAAGGTAGACATAGGTTTGATAGACACTGTATATATTGACAAGGTCAATATATACAGTGTCTATCAAACCTATGTCTACTTTTTGGCCATTTTAGCCAAAAATAACCCTGTACGTGCCGGCCCCCTATGATTTCGTCTACTGGGGGTATTTTCAAACCTATGCAGCTTACTCAAGACCACAGTGGTGGTTTAAACCTATATTATATACTTAGTAAGGAAAACATGGCCATCAGACAAAGCAACCAGTGTAGACCCAGATCAGATTTAAATAATGTTTGTTGGGTTATACCTTTTACGTGCACTTGTTTCCTTTATTACCCATCCTCATTTACTTTGTATGGAAAACCTGACAATTAGGCAAATTAACCAGTGTAAACTCAGATCCTAATCACTTATCAGTATTTTAATGATTAATATTAATTCAAAAATTGTATCCGAACAGTTTTGGTCTACATCTTGGACGTTATATAAATAATGAAAACAAAATGGGAATTACCCTCAGAAATGGACCAGATGAAATAGGGATTAAAACAGTAGACAAAATGGGAATAGACGAAACAGGAAGTCACTTTTTTATCAAAGAAAGGACAAAGAAAAAAACAAAACAAAAAAACAACAAAAAACACACACACACACACACACACACACACACACACACACACACACACACACACACACACACACACAAAAAACAACAAAAAAAAAAAAAAAAAAAAAAACAAAAAAAAAAAAACAACAAAAACCACTTGATACATTTAACCCTTTCAGTCCTGCAGACCATCTCAGATACCTGTGCAAACATTACAATGTTTGCCCTTCTGTTTTGAATTTTGACCAACATCCTGTTTGCGATAAGTGAATGTCCAAAATCAGTGATGGAAAAGTCCACTTCATAAACTTACTACTAAACTGACTTTATAACATCACCTTATTATAACATGACGTTACTAAACTGGGTAAGATCTTATCTGACAAATAAAAATCAATGTGCTGTTGATGGAAATCTCGCACAACAATCCCGAAAAATCTGGTGTTCCTCCAGGCTCAGTCCTTGGTCCTGTATTAGTTCGTCGTTTCATTAATGTCTCTAGCTTCGAACAACTCTGATAAAGAAATTTATGCAGATGACACCACAATACATACACCATATAAAGGGGTCAGTGAAATTAGCACTTGACTACAGAGAGCAACAAATGCCTTATTCCAAGTCTTCTCTGACGTTTAAATGATTTTTCTTTATTTTGATATTTACCACTTACCATCAGAGCAACTTAGCTATCGAAAATCCAGAATTTCCCCAGCCAGTTTTGACTGGGCACTTTCAAAGGAAAATTCTTAATATCATCCAGCAGATAGCAACATCAAATTTTAGAATAAACAAGAGAAACCATTTTCCAATAAATTAAATAAATTGTTTTATTGGAAACTTGCATAACCAGCATTTTCACCATACCTGTCAAAGTCTATCCTTGTTGCCTATAGTGTACATGGTAAAAGCCAATTTGTTACCCCAAAATATCAACTATTCATTACGAAATTGAAGTTTATCATTTTTTCAATCATAAATTATTAGTTTTATAATCGTTAGTGGCTATCTACATTCCATGCCTCTAGTTTGGTGAAAACCCTCATTTTAAACACGACAGAAAAAAATCCTGACTTTCATAACAGGAGTTTCTCTGATGTTAGCGGCAGATATCAATACAAAGAAAAGCCACTAAAACATCAGGGAAGACTTGGAATACAAACGCCTATAAATATTGGTGCCTAAATACAAAACCCATATACATATGGAGAAAACATGAAATATTCAAAACTGACCTGATATTTCAGTATGAAGTAAGGCTTATATAGTTTTGAACTCCTTAAACCCTACTACTTTTATACAGTAAAACTGGGATTTACAGGGGTATACATTAATTTTCTTATTTCTGCTCAAAAACATAGCTTGTGGGTACTTGTTAGAACTGCCTTGCTGAGGCAATATATCAATATATTTGAATAGGCATGTCAGATACGTTGACTCCTTTGAAAGCTCGTAATGTTTACCAAATTGAAATGGTCATCTTTTCCTCAGAGGATCCAATATCATATCTGTGTAATGGTTTATAAAGCTTTACACAGTATGGCACATGAAAATATAGCTTGACCTTTTCACACAAAAAAAAACAACAAAAAACATCAGATACCCACAGAATCCGTTAAAAAGCACTTATTACATATACTAAGTTTCCGAAAAAAACTCAATTTCAGTGTTGGCTGCTCAGCTTTGAAACACTGTGTCTCTGACATTTAGAATGTCAGGCAATCTTGAATCCTTTAAATAGTCTATGAAAAAATTCTTATTACACTCTAGGCATTCCAGGTATTCATTCTAATCAACCGTTCCTGCTGACCAGGCCTCAAGATGATAAAACTTTTTGTGCTCAACTCAGCTGAGCATGAAATTTGTCCTGCTGCATACAACACAGCCTCTTTATTGTTGGGGTCCATAGCATAAACCGTGTTAGTTAAAAAAAAACATATTACCGTATTCGACCTAATTATCGCACAGACCCCTATAAGCGCACAGTCAAACAATTTCTTAGTCTTCAGATTACATATCGTGTACTTTTATTTGTTGTTTTATAAGAGTATATGTTGATGGTACTCATTTGAATTGCCTCGACTTGTCGAGGCAATTCAATTGAGTACCAACAACATATGTTTTCATAAAGAAAATCAGAAAAAAATCGTATCAACATTATAAAATACGCCCTCATTCAGTTCCCTGCTTATCTTTCTTGTAAGTTTGTCCTTATTAGGTAGATATTTTACTAACGTTATACCAGTAATTTTGAAAAAAAAAAAAATACAAAAAAAAAAACAACAACAAAAAAACACACACACTTTAGCGCACAGTGCGGTAATTAGATCGAATACGGTATATCCAAACAAAAAATGTATAGATTATATTGAAAAATGACCATTTATGGTCATTTTTCAATATAATCTATACATTTTTGGGAGCCATCTTTGAACCGTGTTATATTCAAAATCGTGTTTTAACGAACCTAGTTATAAAGAGGTTGCAGTGTAATCTCAAATTACTAACAACTGCAAATTCTTTCTTGCTAAGCATAGCTAAAGCATGGAAATTTCTCTGCTAATATATAAGAAAATATCAGCTTCTGCTGGCATTTTTATATCTATTAGCACAGAAAATTTCATGCTCAGTTGAGTACGAAAAAATCTTATAACCTTGGGGCCAGGGCCCAGGTTTACAATCCTTCCTCGGATTTAAGGTCTTCCTTAACTTAGGTCTGAAAATTTAAGATATGAAATAAATTATTCAGTCAACTCAAATGAAAGTTTTATGCAAACTTAATACACAGTATCCAAATGTATTTATTCATTTCATTGTTGAAAATCAGCTTTTGTATGAAAGCGCTAACAGTAAACTGGCCGCGCTCGACATGACCCCAACATCTTTGCAAATTTCGATCCTCAAAGTTGTCAACCTTAACTGGAGGGGCGATTGTGAACCTGTGCCCCTGTGTGATTTATGTTTGAAACAATAGTATCTATAACAAGACCTTGTTAAATTCATCGTATAGTATGATTTTTTGTGATCAATTGCTAATCCATGATTCAATCAGAAACCCTGTCTGCAATTATAACAGTGGGGCATGTTGTTTGGACATTGGTTTCTGCCGCATGTTCTTGTATCCAAGTATAGGTAGTGGTTTGTTGGTACAGGCTTCACTTGCTGCTTTGTCTCATTGCATTATGGTTCAATCACATCATTTGCATCTTTTCATTATGCTATGTTTTTAGAGACTATATTTTATATCATGTTATATTTGACTAAGAGACCAAATAACTTGAATGAATTATGATGCAACCAATTGTATAAAGTACTTCCAGTCTGCGTAATATCGATAAACTGGAGGTTGGTGCCAAAATTGACCCTCCAGGGTCAGACTTTGCTGACAAATGCTTCCAATACTGAAACCCTCCCAAGGGGTGGGAGGTCTATGTTCCTTTGTTCCTTAAAAATAATTGGTTTTGTTCCCTAGTAATGACTTAAAAAAATATGTTCCCTGTTCCCTAAAATAAGTTTAGTTACCTTGTTCCCTTAAATATTTGCCCATGTTCCCTTGTTCCCTGAAAATAAATGGGAATGTTACCTTGTTCCTCAAAACCCTGGGAAGGCCTCAATATTCCCCAGCCTCAATCATCTGAGGCTCCTAAGTATACCGATCTTACCACATAAATCTTTTCTGTATTTTGTTTTTGTTTTTTGTTGAGGTTTGACAGCCCAGTCAACCCAATGGGGTCATGTCAAATGAGGTCAGTTTACCTAACCACATTTTTACTGGGCAGGCTTAGTCCTCTAAGCGCTTAACCAGTATTGTGCACATTTTTTCGTCAGAAACTGACAACTGCCCTTCTTGAATCAGCAGAAGGGAGAGAATGACCAAAGAAAATATTTCATAATCAAATCTCCACGAAAGAATGTTACCTACCTGGCGGGGCTCAAACCCACGACCTTCTGATCACCAGTTGGACGAGCATCCAACTGAGCCACTGATGCTGGCAATCTTCTGGGTACTGGCCCAACCTAGCAAGCTCACTAACAGAATTTCCCTCCAAATTTTTTGTAGCCAAACAAACATGTATAGATTATATAGAAAAATGACCATTTATGGTCATTTTTCTATATAATCTATACATGTTTGTTTGGAAACAAAAACAGCTGTTTAGCTAACACGGAGTTTGCTTAGGGTCTTAGCAATAATGTAATAAAGCGTTGTGGTGTATTAGTGTAAACTGCTAAAAAGTAACACTAATCTAACAAAACTTACATGTGACAGGACTTAAATTTACAATAAATAACTTTAAACATGATCAAGGGAAAACATTCCTTCACGTATATGTGGCCATCAAAGAGCCACATCAGCTTGCATATCTTTACTAGCTGATCAGTTTTCACTGGACATATGTTTTCATATCTAATTTAGGTGGGAAATGAAGTCTCTGTTTGTTTGTTTGTGTTGAGGTTTTACGGCCCAGTCAACCCAATGGGGTCATGTCCTGCGTGGTTAGTTTACCTAACCACACGTTTACTGGGCAGGCTTAGCGGTTAACCAGTATTGTGCACATTCTTTCGCCAGAAAAAATGAAATCTCTGATCAGACTGCAAATGTACAGACTGATTCAAGGGTTGATCGCAAGACTGTAGCAAGTCAGATGGTTGTTTTCCAAATACTTAATCTCCTCACCATGAAGGCAAATTAAGATTATAACATTTCTTTCTGTAAACAATGGAAATTTAGGTGCCATTGTTCGTACGAGCAGTGACACCTAAATTTGCATTGTTTACAATGGGGTCAAAGTTGCCCCTAAACAAGGGTTTCAAAAATATGTTTGCGTTACTACAGTCTTGCCCTCAACCCTCGGATTGATCTATCTAAGCTGGATACATATACCATAAGAGATGTTTCTTCCAACTGTGGCTCAGTTTATAACAAGACAAAAATATTTAGACGTAAACAGCTAAGTACCGGCGCAAATTTTGTTCATGTTTACATTGAGATATGGGATAAGGGTACACTAAATTTAAATAAATTTCAATGTAATAGACAAAAAAAACAAAAAAAACAACAACAATGTGATTCTTTAATGTTTGCTTTTATTAAGCTTTACGAAATTCCTTGACTGAAACGAAAATAAAATAGACATAAAATAGACATTAATCTGTTAACACAGATATTAATCTGTTTATAACATAATTTGTTGTAAGATTTTTATATTTGCCAGGATTGTCACAAACCAACGATCCCGGAAAATATAAAAAGTCTTTAGTGAGCTAATCGAATAGTCTACCATATATAAAAATCCACAGATACATTAGGAGACCAGAGTGATTCCTGTGCCGGTCAATAAACTTGGTTTACCCAAAATATTCGAACACCTTGAGCCTTTACCATACCTTTACTAAAATTTGAAGAAGGCCATTTTACTATGATTTGCTTTGTCTAAAATTGCTGGATGAGTGGCAAACAGTGCAGATCCTGATCAGATGCAATATTCTGCTGTGTGATCTGTGTCTCCACTGTTAGCTCAGACCTGTCTGAATACAGTCAACCCTCTTTATACCAACACTCGATACAACAACAAGAATTTGTTATAATGACAATTTGAATGTCACGAAACGTTCACTTAAGAGGTGACAGTTAATGAGAAATTATTCAAGAATATTGCATTAAAATTTCAAGCAACATAAGTTTTGGATATTTGTTAGAATTGCCTCACTGAGGCAATTCTAACAAATATCCAAAACATATGTTCTAGGAGTATATAAGAATAAAACAAAGCCTTTCTAACATATCATTCTGTCCATTAAGGATTCTTTACAACAGCAAATGCATTATAATGGCAACATCTTTGGAAACAAATGCTGTCGTTGTAACGAGGGTTCACTGTACATATATTGCACATAACCCACTGACTTTGTTGATAAACCTCAAAGCATATTACACAACTACACAACTTGTAAACGGATACATCACTGAATGAAATACAGGTATTTTTCTTATCTTTCAAGACAACATGTTTAGTCTACTCAACTTAAAATTGGCTCTATGCACAACATGTGTTTCATAGAGAACGGAGTCACATCAGGAGAATATAAGAATCCATCATGAGTGTCCATGCAGGATAAGGAAATCTCACCCGAGGGGTAGGACTTCCAACCAGGGATGAGGCTTGCTGAGTCTCTGGTTGAATTCCTACCCTGAGGGTGAGATTTCCCTATCCTGCATGGACTGGCTAAAGACTGATTCTTTTTCTCCCACTTTTAAGTGAATTGTTCCTAGGACTTGCGTAGTTATGTGAGATAGAAGTTTCTCAAATGGTTTAAAAGCCTATCTGATATAGGCAAAGGGGGTGGGGGTGGGGGAGGGGGGGGGGAATGTACCTTCTGATTTGTGTACCCAATTAAGACTCAAATCAGCCTGTGCATCCACGGTCTGATTTTAATGTCTTCCTTCTTCCGTCCTTGGCTATCCACAACATGCTATGTAAAGATTCTGATAAGACCACGCTAATGCTTTTTCTGACATTGTGGCTTGATTTTCTATCAAATGAGCCTGTGCATAACAAACCTACAGTAAGACTTGTGTGATCAGCTAAGACTCAGAAGATCAACCTGTTCATCCACTCAGTATGGCATTGTTTATCCCCCTTTGGATAGCTTGGAGGCTGTAGAAGGCACATCCATCAGCTCTATGTGATCAGACTGCGACTATGTGCAGGCTGATCTGGCTTCACTGCTTTGTTTTTTTAACAAACTATCGATTGGAAAGAAGTTAATATGTAAAATTAAAATCTGAATGTCAAATAGCGTAGATCCTGATGAGACGGTTCATTTTAAGCCTCTCAACTGGATCTCTGCTGTTAGGAAAAGCCTCTTATTATTGCCTATGGCAGTGAAAGTTAAATAAAGTCATTCTTATTATTATTGTTGTTATTATTATTACTGTTGTTATCATCATTGTTATTATTATTATCATCATTACATCAAAAGAATTATTTCACTTGATCATCTGTTGTTATATCAAATCTTGCAAAATACAGTTAACCCTTAAAACACCAAGAAAACCTGCATCTGAAAGTGTCGTCTGTTTATGTCGTCTGCTGAATATTCCTGCTAACTTTACAAACCTATTTTTGCATACAAGCAAACAGTGTGGACCCAGATCAGACTCCTAGAGGAGCAGTCTGATCTGGGTCCACACTGTTTGCAAAAATGACTTTTAAAATCACAAGCAGATGACAAAGCAGACGACAATTGTTGTTATTGGCAGTTTAAGGGTTAAATAATAAAATACGGCAGTTTCTTCCTTATTAGTCTGTATTCAATGTTAAACCTTAAAATGCCAAGAAAACCTGCATTTGAAAATGTCGTCTGTTTATGTCATCTGCTGAATATTCTTGCAAAGTTTTCAAACCTATTTTTGCATACATGCAAACAGTCTGGACCCTGATCAGACTGCTCCTAGAGGAGCAGTCCCATCTGGGTCCACACTGTTTGCAAAAAATGACTTTTAAAATAACAAGCAGATGACAAAGCAGACGGCAATTGTTGTGAGTGGCAGTTTAAGGGTTAGCACCATCCCAGAAATAAGACCACTTTTAGTATCACTTGTAGGAAGTCCCAAAATAAATAAGTGGACACAGGAACTATAAGTGGACTCAGAATACAATCAGATCCAGTCTGCAGCCCTTACCCACACTGAAAGATGGCAACTTTTTTACCCAAACTTAACTGAATATACATGTACTTTAACGCTTAGCACTCTGGGTAAAATTTGCAGCAGACGACATTTTAAAATATTTTTCTTTTTTTTCCCAGAAAACAGGATTTGACATTTCATGCAAATTGTCTCCCAAGGAGACAATTTGCATGAAATGTCAGATCCAGTTTTCTGGGAAAAATAAGAAAAATATCATCAATTTGTCGTCTGCTGAAAATGCCCAGAGAGTGGTAAAGGTTAAACACATACATGTACTTGTTAAAAAAAAATTGTAAGTTAAACACTACAGAATATTTAACAATAAGAATCGTAACAAAAGTTCTCAAAGGTGGTCATAATAGAGAAATCTTACTGCAATTGTATGCATGTTTACTGTGAAAATAAATAACACCATTAGAGTCATAATACAGAATATGTCCTAAAACTTCATGAACTAAGGTTTCTGATAAAATGATATATGCAAACTACAAGTCCAGATCATACTGAAGGAGCAATCTGTTCATGGTCTCCACTATTTGTCCATCCACTGAGTATTTTGTGATAAACTACTATATAAAATGCTAGTATTACCAGTGATAGTACAATGCAAGTATTACCAGTGATAGTACAATGCTAGTATTACTAGTGACAGTACAATGCTAGTATTACTAGTGACAGTACAGTGCTAGTATTACTAGTGATAGTACAAAGCTTGTATTACAAGTGACAGTACACAGCTAGTATTACTACTGACAATACAGTGGATGTATTACTAGTGACAAACAATGCTAGTACATGTATTACCGGTAACAGTATGGTGCTAGTATTACTAGTGACAGTACAATGCTAGTATTGCTAGTGACAGTACAATGATAGTAATACTAGTGACAGTACAATGCTAGCAAATATAAGTGACAGTATAATGCTAGCATTACCAGTGACAGTACGATGGTAGCATTACTACTGAAAGTACAATGCTAGTATTACTAGTGACAGTACAATAGTAAGACAATATTTCTTATAAACCTTGTCATCTCTACAGACCTTTGCAAACAGTGCAGATTCAGATGATACTGCTCGTAGAGGCATCTCATCAGGATCTACACTGTTTGCCATTCTGTTATTGATTTTTTACTGAAACCCATATTGCAACAATGGCTGTGTCCAAACTCGGAGATGGGAGAATCCATGTCAGAAACTTGGGGTGAAAGAGTTAAATTACATTTGACAATATAGCGTTAAGATAGCAGCTTTACATGTATATTCAGCAGAGATGCTGATGTGCTTGTACAACAATGGAATGTCAAGTTTTTATTTTGCCAGATTTTTCTAAGGTAGCTAGGAATCTAGGCAGATCATTTACATCAACTATCATTGCCCTTGATAAGAGTGGGTATCCAGATAATACTTTTCTTATTTCTCTTTGAAAACATATGTTGTGGGTACTCATTAGAAGTGCCTCGGTGAGGCGCTTCTAATGAGTACCCACAACATATGTTTTCGTGGAGAAATAAAAAAAAAATATCAAAACTTTTTATTTGAAAAAAGCACCTTATCAAGAGCTTTGACTATCAATAGATAATCTTTGAGAACAATGAACACATTCACACATCTTAAACCATTCACATATATGTCAATGCTTTCTTGGACAGACTAGCTGCCCTTGGGCAGTACGGCCTCAAGCCTGATTTTCTTCAAAACAAAAAATGAAAATGTCATCTGTTGCAATTGTCACTGGCACTTTAAAAATTGGTGTTTAAGCCTTAAAACACCAAGAAACCCTGCATCTAAAAATGTTGTCTGTTAAACTTAATGTCATCTGCTGAATATTCTTGCAAACTTTTCAAACCTATTTTTGCATACAGGCAAACAGTGTGGACCCTGATCAGACTGCTCCTAGAGGAGCAGTCTGATCTGGGTCCACACTGTTTGCAAAAATGAATTTTAAAATCACAAGCAGATGACAAAGCATACAACAGTTGTTGTGATTGGCAGTTTAAGGGTTAACTCATTTTTGCCTAGCTTCCCATAAAAGAGACATTGGCAAACAGAGTGGACCCAGATCAGACGCTGCAGAATGTGGCATCTGATCAGATCTACACTGTTAGCATTAAATACAGGAATTTCTATAAAAGATTTTAATATTAAAAAGTAATCAGACACCCCTTCTTTAAGAAATGGACCTGTCCAAAGAGTTGAGGTAGAAGAGTCCATTGAGCTTTAAGGGGGGACAAGTCTGTCAAAATTAGTTTTGCCTCCCTTCTGAAAAGAGGTCTACTCTAAAAGGTAAGAATTTTATCCTTAAAAAGGGGTCTACTCTTAAGGGAAAGAATTTGCTACCCTTGGGAACAAAGTCCTTCCTTTTAGAATAGACCCCTTTTCAGAAGGGCATTGTTAAGCTGGAAAACAAACAGGTCACAAAAGTTCTCTCCCTTGTTAAAAACTGTGGTAAATCTATTTACTTCTCGGGCACTGATCTAGCACCAAGTATTTAGCCTTAATAGGTGAAATGCTTAACACACTGAATATTCTAAAATAGCCCCAATAAAAAAAAAACACACTCTTAAATTGTTGGCAAAGGCAGTGTGCTCGGAGTCTTACTTTTTACATCCCAGACTAAAGACATCAAAAAAACATTTAAATGTTGGCAAAGGCAGTGTGCTCGGAGTCATACTTTTTACATCCCAGACTAAAGACATCACAAAAACATATCTATATAATTTTGACCCCCTTGAACCCCACTTTTATATAGTAAAACTGGGGTTTACAGGAGGAGTATACATTCTTTCATATTTATGCTCAAAAACATTGATTGTTGGTACTTGTTGGAACTGCCTCGGTGAGGTGGATCTAACACTTACCCATAGTCTATGGATTGAGGAGAAATATGAAAAACATCAGAAAAATATCAGAATTTTTATCTGAAAACTTTCAATTTTTGGTTGTAAAATTTTCAATATATTTGAATACGCGTGGTTTTGTAATGCTTAACCCTTAAAGCGCCAAGAAAAACTGCATCTGAAAATGTCGTCTGTTTATGTCGTCTGCTGAATATTCTTGCAGACTTTTCAAACCTATTTTTGCATACAGGCAAACAGTGTGGACCCAGATCAGACTGCTCCTAAAGGAGCAGTCTGATCTGGGTCCACACTGTTTGCAAAAATGACTTTTAAAATCACAAGCAGATGACAATAGTTGTGACTGGCGCTTTAAGGGTTAAGTGCATCCAACTGGGCTTCTTAGTGAACTCTTTCAGTGCCAAATTTCATACTATAATTGTCTTTTGCTTTTTTTTTTTTTTTAAACAAACTATGGATTGGAAAGAAGTTAATATGTAAAATTAGAAACTGAATGTCAAATAGTGTAGATCCTGATGAGACAGTTCATTATGAGCCTCTCAACTGGATCTATGCTGTTTGGAAAAGCCTCTTATTATTGCCTATGGTAGTATAAGAGTTAAATAAAATCCTTGTTATTATTATTGTTGTTATTATTATTATTGTTGTTCTCATCATTGTTATTATTATTATCATCATTACATCTACAGAATTATTTCACTTGATCATCTGTTGATTATATCAAATCTTGCAAAATACAGTTAACCCTTAAAACGCCAAGGAAACCTGCATCTGAAAATGTCGTCTGTTTATGTCGTCTTCTGAATATTCTTGCAAACTTTTCAAACCTATCTTTGCATAGAGGCAAACAGAGTGGACCCAGATCAGACTGCTCCTACAGAAGCAGTCTGATCTGGGTCCACACTGTAAGCAAAAAATGACTTTTAAATCACAAGCAGATATCAACGCAGATGGCAATTGTTGTGATTGGCGGTTTAAGGGTTAACAAACTACATGAAAGAGCCCCGATATGGGCCACGCCATGCAAAGACCTGTCTTTGGGCATATTCGGACAGCAAATGCTCAGATTTTGTTTGTGTTGAGGTTTTACGGCCCAGTCAACCCAATGGGGTCATGTCGAGTGCAGTCAGTTTACCTAACCACACGTTTACTGGGCAGGCTTAGTCCTCTAAGCGGTTAACCAGTATTGTGCACATTCTTTCTCCAGAAACTGACAACTGCCCTTCTTGAATCAGCGGATGGCAGAGAATGACCGTAGAAAATATTTCATGATCAATCTCCACGAAAGAATGTTGCCGACCTCAGCGGGGGTTGAACCTGTGACCTCCTGGTCTCCAGTCGGACGGCGCATCCAGCTTAGCCACCGAGGTCGGCTATATCCTGCCCTTGAAAACAGCGTAGATCCAGATCAGTTCTGGATCTACAGTGTTTACCATTAAGTATGTGAATTTATATCAACCATCTGGATCAAGTAATCTGACTGGCTGAAAATCAGAAGTGGGCATGGCATCTTAATTTATTCAGCATGACAAAAGGGTTAAGAGTGGAATGGATTTTATATCACAGACGTCTTAAAGGCTCCATATTCCTCAAAAATAGACATTTTATAATCCAAGGAAGGTTTAATAAATTGATATATGGTATTAATACAATCATAAAATGTGGCACCTGACAGCCTGTAAAATTTCAGTCTGTCTCTCATTCTTGAAATGGATCAAAAATGAACAGATTTTTTTACCTTATCTCTGAATTAACATTCAGAGATAGGATAAAATTTATTTTCATTTTTGATCATGTTCTAAAATGATAGACAAACTGAAATTTTACAGGCTGTCAGGTGCCACATTTTAAGATAACATTAACACCATACATCAATTTATTACCCATAATAACCCTAAGTACAGACAGGCATTCGCAAATAGTGTAAACCAAATTCAGACACCACAGAATGTGGCGTCCAATCAGGGTGTTCACTTTTTGCCATATATACAGCAATATTTTAGATACACCAACGGGTAGTAGAATGGACTATTTCAAATAAGAGGGCAAGTATGGTAAGTAGATAAGGTGTCCCAACACTTAAGAGTAAATATGGTAAACCTTTCTTGGATAAAAAATGTCTATTTTTGAGAAATATGTAGCCTTTAAAAGGAATCAATATACTTAAAGTGTAGGTTACTCTATCGTAAACCGAGACTCCCATTTTCTAATCTGTAGTGTGTTCCGTGTTTCCAAAGACAATCTTTTTGACATATGTTTTCCTTCCTTCTGAAAAGTGGATTACGGCACAAGAGGCTTGCTGCACAGGAAAGCAAATAGAAAGTCACAAAAGTAATCTCCCTTGGAAAATGACCTAAAAAGTCACGGATAATCTATGAAGTGTAACCATTCCCTCAAGGTCTGTGGACAGAAAATTGCTTCCCTTGTATCTGAAATCTTTCACAGTCCAGAGCTACCCCATTTACCCTAAGTATTGGGACACCTTTTCTAATCATACTTGTCCTAAAATTTGAAGTTTTGATTGTGTTAAGGTTTTATGGCCCAGTCTACCCAATGGGGTCATGTCCATCGCAATCAGTTTACCTAACCACACATTTACGGGCAGGCTTAGCCCGCTAAGCGATTAACCAGTATTGTGCACATTCTTTTGCCATAAAACTGACAACTGCCCTTCTTGAATCGAGGAAAGGAGAGAATGACCATAGAAAATATTTCATGATCAATCTCCACGAAAGAATGCTGCCGACCTCGGCGGGGGGGGGGATTGTTGCTATAAATTCACATACTTAATGGCAAACAGTGCAAATCCAGATCAGTTGGCTTCTTCAGAAGCCAAATGATCTGGATCTACACTGTTTGCAAAGGCAGGGTATATATCTGGGTTGAGCAGGAGCAGGGTTAACAATTAAAACCTCGGCGGGGGTCGAACCCGCGACCTCCTGGTCTCCAGTCGGACGCGCATCCAACTGAGCGACCGAGGCCGTAAAATATGAAGTTGTCCATTTTACTGTCTTCTGATACATCTAGAATATTGCTGTATGTAAGGCAAACAGTGTAGACCCTGATCAGACATTGCATTTGCAGCGTCTGATCTGGGTCTACACTGTTTGCAAAGGCCTATCTGTCCAAATACTTCAACTTACTACAGTACTCCCTCTCAGAGTAAATTCATTCCTTGAACCCACTTATGTTGAGTTGACTTTCCTACCACAACTCTTTGGAATGGTCTATTTCAATAGCAGGGTGCCTGGTTAGTTTTTATCCTTACAATGTTTTTATAGAAATTTCTGTTTTTAATGCAAACAGTGTGGACCCTGATCAGATGCTGCATTGTGGTGGCTGATCCGGATCTGCACTGTTTGCCAATTACCCTTTGGGTGTTTCCTGACTAAAATGATCACTTCTATGCCAGTTTTTTTTCCATGGGGCCGTATTCACTAGCCTTAAGATCCATTAGTCTGTCAACAAATTGCGTAGACTCTGATCAATCTGCATGGCACGGCAAGTTAATAGTCACTATTTTCCTCTTTAACATACAGAATATTAGGGAAAGCTTCAGCCAAAGTGATTTTTTTTTATTTCTTGTATTTTCCCCCAAACATTCAGTGTGGCACTTCAAGAAAACTATCTCCTACGGTGACAATTTGCATGAAATGTGAAACTATTTTTTTTCTGAGAAAAAAAAAAATACAAAATATCATATCAACTGGTTGCTGAATTTGCCTAGAGAGTGTTGAAGATCACTAACTACTGGGACAGGCAGGCCTGAGCAAACAATGTAGACCCAGATCAGATGCCACATTTTGTGGCATCTGATCTGGGTCTACACTGTTTGCCACTCATCCAGTACTGTTTTAAATGCGTCACCAGCTAGTAAAATGGACTTTTCTTTATAAAACTGACTTATTCAAATACAGAACAGGTATCAACCCTTAAAGCGCCAAGAAAACCTGCATCTGAAAATATCGTCTGTTTATGTCCTCTGCTGAATATTCTTGCGAACATTTCAAACCTAGTTTTGCATACAGGCAAATAGTGTGGACCCTGATCTACAATAGGAGCAGTCTGATCTGGGTCCACACTGTTTGCAAAAAAATGACTTTTAAAATCAAAAGCAGACGACAAAGCAGACAACTATTGTTGTGACTGGCAGATTAAGGTTAAAACGGACTTTTCAAATTTTAGGACAAGTATGGTAAGAAGTTAAGATGTCCCAAAACATAGGGTAATAAATAGGGTACACCAGCGAAGCTCGAACATAAAGAAACTGAGATCAAATGAGCCGTAACATAAGAAAATATACCTTCCAACATGCGCGCCCAATGAAGATTCAAATCAGTCTGTGCATCCTTTATCCACATGAATAAACTTTGTATCCTTGACTATCCCAAAATAGTGAATATTCTGATCAGAGTACGTGAATGTGCGGACTGATCTGAACCTTCATTGGATGCACATGTCGGAAGGTATGTTTTCTGAAGTTGCGGCACAAATATTGATAAAAACTGAGCAGTGCTATAATAAATGCTTCCTGATTACATCTTGGTAAAACAGTCTTTGGCACTTGTCCAAATTGCTATGCCCTGAAATGTAAAAATAAAACTATCGCTATATTCAAGAGAAACTGTAATTTTAGGGGCAAAGTACCAGAGGAATTGCTAAGGAGTATTTTATGATAATGCTGAGATAATTTTCTCCAGTTCTCCATAAAAACATATGTTGTGGGTACTCATCAGAAGCGCCTTGGCAAGACTAATGAGTACCCACAACATATGTTTTTATGGAGAAATAAGAAAAATTATCCCAGAATTATCACCAAATACTCCTTCTAAACAATTTCTCTGTTACCAGACTTGTTGTTTAGAAGGGGTACACCACAGCCTCTTTATAACACGGTTGCTGGGATCCAAGCTAAACAATGGAGATCATTATTTCTATATAATCTATACTTTTTGTTTGGATAGAGCAGTTTTTGGGTCCAGCTTTAAAGGACAGAATATGCTCTCAGATCACATCACGAGAACATACCTTTATTATTTTGACCCCCTTAAACCCCACTTTTATATAGTAAAACTGGGGTTTACAGGGGTATACATTATTTTTCTTATTTCTGCTCAAAACATAGATTGTGGTTACTCGTTAGAACCGCCTCACCCCTCTGCTCAAAACATAGATTGTGGGTACTCGTTAGAACCGCCTCACTGAGCGGTTCTAACGAGTACCCCACAATCTATGTTTTGAGTCTAACGAGTACCCACAATCTATGTTTTGAGCAGAAATAAGAAAAATATCAGAATTTTTTATCTGAAAATATTCATTTTTGGGTGATAAAATTTTCAGTATGTTTGAACAGACATGTTTTCGTAATGAGATACACAGGTAGATTTCTCCAAATATTTGGACAGACCTCCTTTATAAGTCCTCTTTTATTTGCACAAGCCCAATGCCAGTTTGATTCATGTTTGCGTAATACAATAATTTTCTGTTATGTTATTGTTTTTCCCCATTATTAAGAGATATGTATTACAACCTAGCACTCCTAACTTCGATAATCTGCCTGGGCAGATTTCTTATAGCTTGTAGGTATATATTCACTATCTGACAACTGCGTCAGGGAGTTGACTCTTTGGCTCAGTGGCTAGAGCATTGGATTTTATTTGGACAGGCCGGGTTCGAATCCCGCGATAGGCAGGAAATTTTTTCAGCTATGTGTCATTCCTTTGTTATGACTTTCATGTCATAAGACTTGTAAACAAATAATTCTGACTCTCTTTGTTGGTAATCACAAGACCACAAGATCAGAGTGCAAAGAAGGAGATTTTGGTGATAATTCTGGGATAATTTTCTCTAAATCGCCATAAAACATATATTTATGGGTACTCATTAGAAGCACTTCGTTGAGAGATATGTAAAAATTTCTATCTTGAAATATGGCAAATACACTGATATTTTTTGCTGAAAAAATGTGAGTAGCTTTTGCAGCAAAAATATCAATGTATTTGAAAATACCTTAGCTACAACAGTTAACAAGTTTGTCATTAACAAGCTTGTTAAGTTAACAATGCTTTGAACAACTGGGCCCTGAAGAGTAGAGTAAGCATCTCGAGGGTTGAGCGCAAGACTAGCGTAACTCAGATGGTTGTTTTTCCCCAAACCTAATCTCCTCACCATTTCTTTCTGTAAACAATGAAAATTTAGGTGCCATTGCTCGTCCAAGTTGCCCCTAAACAAGGGTTTCAAAAATATGTTTGAGTTACAATAGTCTTGCGCTGAACCCTCGAATTCTGTATTCACTCAGTTTTTCTCTGGGTAGCACATTCTTTCCTGTTTGAGTACATCCCATTTCAGAATGAGCTCAACCCATTAAAGACTGAATAAACTCTCCCATGCTATATACTGGAAGAGTCCATTTTCGATTTTAGGTATGTCAGGCTATATGATGTAGATATTCCTACAGAAAAATGGTTGAACTATTTGCAAACAGTGGAGACCCTGATCAGATGCTGCATTCTGCGGCATCTGATTTGGGCCAGCACTGTTTGCCGGTTACCCGTTTAGGGGTCTCCAGTCTTCAATGGGTTAATGTGCAGGAAAGCAAACAGGAAGTCACAAAAGCTGTCACCCTTGTAAATCAGAGCTGTTGCAGGATAGCAGATCTTGCTTAAATTGCACTTTGCCTCTAAAAACTTTAACCCTTTAACCAAAAACTTAAACATATTTTTTTCCCAAGTCTGTGTGTGTCGAGATGGTACAACATTAAACTTCAAACCAGTACCGGTAAAAAAGTTTTACCAATGCCAACGCCAGTGCCGTGGTGACTGCTTTAGCTAAAAAGTGGTGGAAAATTACCAACTGAATCTATTCACCAATAGTTCAGTTAAAAATACCAATTGAATCTATTCACCAATAGTTCAGTTAAAAATATAGCAAATAGTGAGCCTGAAAACCCACATACCCCCAGCCATAGCTATCAGAGGTATAATTTTGTATACACAAATTTCCCTTACTATTGCATGGGAGAGTTGGGCAAAAGAAAAAAAATCTCAGCAATTTGGTTTCCTCTTACACAACATACTTCACCATTGTCAGGGTATAACATTTGAAGACTCTAGCTCTAATAACAGGTGAAAAATCTGACTGTTTCTTTTTTTTAGAAACAAAGAAAAGTGGACAAATAAAGAGAATGATAAGCATGAGAATGCTGATTCTTTCTTACATGATACAAGTCATAGCCAATGTTTGTACAAATTTCAGAATCCTAGGTGCAGTAGTTCCTGCAAAATCTTTGACAAAAAATTTTATTGGAGTGAAAGTTAAAGAAAATGGACAATGGGAATGATAAGCATGAGGATGCTGATTCTCTCTAACACCATACAAAAAGTCATAGCCAATGTTTGTACCAAATTTCAAAATCTTAAGTGCAATAATTCCTAAGA
This sequence comes from Anodontia alba, assembly GCA_964016985.1. Classification (NCBI taxonomy): domain Eukaryota; kingdom Metazoa; phylum Mollusca; class Bivalvia; order Lucinida; family Lucinidae; genus Anodontia; species Anodontia alba. The sequence goes on from OZ024831.1 coordinate 95,590,493, forward strand.
AATCTTCGAAGAAAAAAACACACACAGACAGACAAACATTGTTACGGCAACAGCGAAAACCATATATCCCCTTATATTTTGTATGCCGAGGATATAACAATGGTCTGTAAAGAAGTTCATGCTCTTTATGTACAGACTTTGATCCATATAAATATATCACCTACCTTTTTACATTGTTTAATTTGCATAATGGCATAGTTTGTAAATATTTCCTTCAAATCTTTGGTTTTCTGTCTTTTAAATCTGTCTAAATCCCTCATTGAAGCTTCTAGAAATTTTCTGAAATGTAAAAATATGGTAATGTGTGAAAAAGGTGCCTCAACAGGGTAAAGTATAGACTGGCTCCAGTCTCTAGTGACAAAATATTTTTCTTTTAATCGGTATTAATAATCCACTAAAATAAAACCAAAGTAATATCATGACTATAAAGGCTGGTCACTGGTGACCAGCCTTTATAGTCATGATATTTTTTTGGTTTTACTTTAGTGCATTATCAAACAGGCTTATGAGAAAAAATATTTAGTCACTGGAGACTGGAGCCAGTCTAGGGAAAGAAATTTTTAAACACATCCAGGCTGGCCTGCATGAAGCTACAAATTACTACACTTACAAATTCCGTCAATTTCAACTTTCTTTTTTTCTTGGAAGAAAAAAGAATTCTAATATGTCACCTGCTGAGTTAGCCTCGATTAAGTTCAACAGTTCAGAGGAGTTGTTGAAAAGGTGTATTTGGTGATAATTCTAGGATAATTTTTCTTATTTCTCCATAAGAACATACAATGTGGAACTCATTAGGAGCCCTTGCTGAGGCGCATCTAATCAGTCCCCACAACATATTTTGTTGAGAAATGAGACAAATTATCCCAAAATTAACATCAATAACACCTCATTAACCCTTGTTATGCTGAACCCAGATATATCCTGCCTTCGCAAACAGTGTATATCAAGATCAGTTGGCTTCTGAAGAAGCCAACTGATCTGGATCTGCGCTGTTTGCCATTAAGTATGTGAATTCATAGCAACAATTCAGCTCAAACAATCTGATGGGCTGAAAATTAGAAGTGGGCATGGCATCTTAATTTATTCAGCATGACAAGGGTTAAAAACTCCTCTGACAGTTTCTGTCAGTGCCCTTACACACAACTTCCATTCACTATCTTAGAATGGAAACTTCAATTTACATTAACCTTGAAAGCACTAAATCACAACAGTAGCAGAAGACATTTTGACTTTTACTTGTATTTTTCAAAGAAAATAAGGTTTGACATTTCATGAGAATCATCTGCCTAGTAGACAATTTACATGAAATTCCAAGTCTTATTTTCTTTAGGCACTACCAATAAACATATTTCTAGGCACTACTAATAAAGATATTTCTGGGCACTACCAATGAAGATATTTCTGGGCACTACCAACAAAGACATTTCTAACTACCAATGAAGATATTTCTAGACACTGCCAATGAAGATTGTTTGTTTGTGTTGAGGTTTTACGGCCCAGTCAACCCAATGGGGTCATATCGAGCACGGTCAGTTTACCTAACCACACGTTTACTGGGCAGGCTTAGTCCTCTAAGCGGTTAACCAGTATTGTGCACATTCTTTCGCCAGAAACTGACAACTGCCCTTCTTGAATCAGTGGAAGGGAGAGAATGACCGTAGAAAATATTTCATGATCAATCTCCACGAAAGAATGTTACCGACCTCAGCGGGGGTTGAACCCGCGACCTCCTGGTCTCCAATCAGACGGCGTGTCCAACTGAGCCACCGAGGCCGCCAATGAAGATATTTCTAGACACTGCCAATATCTAGGCACTACCAATGAAGATATTTCTAGACACTACCAATGAAGATATTTCTAGACACTACCAATGAAGATATTTCTAGACACTACCAATGAAGATACTTCTAGGCACTACCAATGAAGATATTTTAGGCACTACCAATACAGATATTTCTATGCACTATCAATGAAGCCTCTAGACACTACCAATGAAGATATTTCTAGGCACTACCAATGAAGATATTTCTCGGCACTACCAATGAAGATATTTCTAGACACTACCGATGAAGATATTTCTGGGCACTACCAATGAAGATATTTATATAGACTACCAATGATATTTTAGGTTCATTATTTCTAAGCACTATCAATGAAGGTATTTCTAGGCACTACTAATAATGTTATTTCTAGCCAACAACAATGAAGATATTTCTAGGCACTACCAATAAATATATTTCTAGGCACTACCAATGAAGTTATATCTGGGCATTACCAATGAAGATATTTCTAGGCACTACCAATGAAGATATTTCTAGACACTCCCAATAAAGATAGTTATAGGCACTACCAATGAAGATATTTCAAGGCACTACCAATGAACATATTTCTGGGCACTACCAATGAAGATATTTCTAGGCACTACCAATTGAGAACCCAATGAAGATATTTCTGGGCACTACCAATGAAGATATTTCTAGGCACTACCAATTAAAATATTTCTTACTACTACCAATGAAGATATAGGCACTACCAATAAAAATATTTCTAGGCACTACCAATAAAATATATATATAGGCACTTTCATTGAAGATATTTCTAGTCACTTCCAATGAAGATATTTCTAGGCACTAACAATGAAGATATTTCTAGGCACTACCAATGAAGATATTTCTAGGCACTACCATTGAAGATATTTCTGGGCACTACCAATGAAGATATTTCTAGGCACTACCAATTAAGATCCCAATGAAGATATTTCTAGGAACTACCAATTAAGATATTACTAGGCACTACCAATTGAGAACCCAATGAAGATATTTCTGAGCACTACCAATGAAGATATTTCTAGGCACTACCAATTAAAATGAAGTTTTTTAAAAGTAAAACATATTTTAACGAGTAATACTTAACCTATAGATAATGTGCTATTCTATTCTGTTATTCACCCCCTCCACAGAAAAAACGACCTTTCAGTCATGATAAAGTCTTAATTCAGAAGGTCCCTTTAAACAGTTACCTGTATGACGTAGTTCCTCCCGCTCAAATGATCATGTGTCAGTTTCTTTTATGTGTAAAACAATACACAATTAGGAGAAAAGAGCGAGGGAAGGGAGGTGGGATGATAAATACTTATCTATAGGTTAAGTATTACTCGTTAAAATATGTTTTACTTTTAAAAAACTTCATTTTAACTTCGTAATACATTAACCTATAGATAATGTGCTAGAATTTGTAGAATAGGAGGGAGGATTTCTCCTAATAAGTTAGTCCCAACTTCTGAATTAAGGCTTAGAAAAAAAAGATTTATTTTTATATATATATAATGAGGACATAATTAGTGCTTAAGGCAATAATAAGATCCTTTAACCAAGGATAAAGTAATCCAGGGTTAAGATATATATATATATAATAAAGATATAATATAATTAGTACCTCTCTAGTATAGCATCAGGTCTAGGGGGGCTGTTGACGTTGTCTACACATCCATAGCTGATTGCTGTTGGCCCCCCATCACTTTTTGGGCCACTACAATGGGGCCCAAACTTTGGAGATTCTGTGCTTGTTGAGACATGTCTCTGAGATAGAATTTGGCAAAAGTTGATGAACTATTCCAAACCGCTCTTGAAGTATATCATTGAGAGGAACTTTGTCGAAGAAAGCCCAAGAAGAGGAAAGAGCTCTAACTTCATGAGCTTTGATTTTAAGGAAAGAGATATCTCGTTTAGTGAGTTTCCTATAGGCAAGTTTAACAGTGTAAGATATCCATCTCGAGATAGTATCTTTAGAAATATCCTTATTGCCTTTAATAGGAAGAAAAAGTCTAGTTCTATTTTGGCGATAAGAGCTAGTCATTTTGAGATAGAATTTCAGAGCCCTAACGGGGCAAAGACGTCTGTCAGTATGTTCCCATTTACATATTCGAGCAAGACTAGGAACAACAATAGGATCTGGTTTAACAGAAGGAAGCTGGTTTTTTGCTAAAAAACCAGATTTAAGAATCAAGGAAACTGAACCATCGGATTGATTAAATCTTAAATGTTGTGAATCCATAGCTAGAGCATGTATTTCACTACATCTTTTAGCAGTGGCAAGAGCTAAGAGAAAGGCTGTCTTAATAGTAACGTGAAATTTAGAAGCCTTATCAAGAGGTTCAAAAGGTGGTTTTTGTAGACATACTAAAACCCACGACAAGTCCCATTTAGGTGTAAGAGATCTTTGTACTGGTCGTTGAAGTTCAAAGGATCTGATAAGTTCAGATAAAATAGATAAAATCCGATTCTATTACCAGTTTTGAATTTTAAAGTGTTAGAGATCATAGATCTATAACCTTTAATAGTACTAATCTGACATTTCTTTTCCGAAAAAAGAAAGATTAAGAAATCGGCTATAACTGTAATAGGGGCCGAGATCGGATTAACCTTTTTTGTATGACACCAATTAGAGAAGATGGTCCATTTTGCATCGTAGACTTTTTGTGTAGATGCTCTTCTTGATCTGGAGACAAAATCTGCAACGTTTTGTGAAAATTTCTTATCTCTGATTGATTGTTTGATAACTCCCAAGCGTGAAGGTCGAGAATTGGGAGGTTTTGATGTACAAATCTTCCTTTGGATTGAGTCAGTAGTCTTGGAATTAGTGGCAGACGAATCGGAGCTGACACTAATAGAAGAAGAAGTTCTGAGAACCACTGTTGTTGTGGCCAGAACGGAGCTATGAGAACTATTCTGCACTGATGTTGTCGGATTTTCTCTAGAACAGCAGGTATCAGAATAAAAGGAGGAAAAGCATATGCATGAAGATGATTCCAGTCCATGGACAGGGCATCTATCGCTAGTGCCTTGTAGTCTTGTACTGGAGAGACATATAATGGGAGTCTGTGGTTGAATCTTGTCGCAAACAGATCCACATTTGGGAAGTTGAGCATCTGGAATACTGAATTCGCAACTGTTTGATCCAGAGCCCATTCTGTCTTGATAGGTTTGTCTAGTCTTGAGAGGCGGTCTGCAAGAATGTTGAATTTGCCTGGGATGTGACGTACTCTGATAACTATGTCTTGTTCCAGGCACCAATTGAGTATTTTCCAAACTTCTACGTAAAGATTGGGGGAATGAGTGCCACCCTGTTTGTTGATATATGAGACCACCGTTGTGTTGTCTGTGGATATCATGATGCAAGAATGGTGAATAAATGTTTTGGCTTGTTTCAGTGCTAATCGTATGGCCATCATTTCTAACATATTGATATGGAGCTGGGATTGGTTTTCTGTCCAGCGACCATGAAAGGACAGTGTTGTCGGCTCTAAATGAGCTCCCCATCCGTAATGACTGGCATCCGTATAAAGGAAGAATTCGGGGTCTGGAGGATGGATAGAAGTCCCTGTCTCGAATCGAATGGGGTTTATCCACCATTGTAAGTGAGATCGAATCATGCCGTTTATCGAGATCGGGTGATCGAGAGGAAGAATATGAGGTTTCCAGACTGACAGCAGGCACATCTGAAGAGGACGTAAGTGCAGTCTGCCCAGGAGAACAAGGTCTGCTGCAGCACTGAGTTTGCCCAAAAGAGAAAGGAAAGTTCGTGCTGATACATGTTTTGCTGACATTATTTTCTTGATTGTTAGAATTAGGTTCTGTACACGATCCGCTGGAACCCTGACTAAATTTTGTTGCGTCAGAAATTCCATACCTATGAAGGTGAATTTCTGAGCAGGAAAGAGATCTGACTTCTTGAGATTTGGCAGAAAACCTAGGCTTTGAATAGTTTGAATGCAAATCTTTGTCTGAGTAATCAGACGGTTGTGAATCAGATTTTTTATCAGCCAATCGTCTAGGTATGGAAAAACTGATATGGCACGTTGGCGTAGAAAAGCTGCAATAACGTCCATCAGTTTCGAGAAAATTAACGGACTTAGGGACATTCCGAACGGTAGGGCCGAAAAATGATATACTTGATCTTCGTGTACGAAGCGAAGATACTTCCTGGATTGACGATGTATCGGCACATGTAGATATGCATCTGTTAAATCTATGGAGACAGCCCAATCGTTGAGTCTCATCGCTTGTCTTACCGATTTGACTGTTTCCATTTTGAATGCTTGTTTCTCTATGTAACGGTTTAATAAAGACAGGTCTAATATTAAACGAAACTTTCCGTTCTTGTTTGGCACAAGGAATATCCGGGAATAAAAGCCGGGAGTTCCCAGATTCTGTACCCTTTCCACTGCCCGTTTGTTGAGAAGATTTTCGATCTCTTCTCTGAGAAACGGGGAGGAGGATTGACTCATTCTGATCGGAACAGATGACAAAGGAGGAATTTTGATGAATGGTATCCTGAATCAGTTTCGTACGATAGAGAGGACCCATTTGTTGTCTGTTATTTCCTCCCATTTTTCCACAAAATGGGCCAATCGTCCTCTCACTGGAATGTCCGCGAGCGGAAGAGCAGGCAGTGGAAAGGGCGGGCCTTCATAATCTTGCGGAGGAAGAGGCAGGTTTAGAGGAGGGGAACTGACGGATGTTACCAGTCCTCTTGATATTATCTTTCTTAATGTGAGAAGATGAGCTTTGAGGAATATTTTTGGACCTATACGACTGCGTAGGTTTAGGTCTGGATGTTGTTTGTTTAGCAGGATATTTAGGTATCTTGAAAGCTCTGCTCTGCGAAGGAGGCTTATATGAATGAGATTGTGACTGAATGGATGTAGAAGCTAGAAACCTTTGCTGTTGAGCTTCGAAGTTTGATTTAGCTATTTCTTTTATCCTACCGTCAAATAAGGATTTTGAGTTAATAGGAGCGTTCCTTAACTCGTATGTGGAATTGTCGAGAAGTAGTTTAGACGAAGCTAGGGCTGCGTCCCTCCTAGCTTGGAATAATTCAGTAGTTAAAAGTGTAGACATGGCAGTAGCATGTTTAATCGATTTGGCTACGGCCTCCAGAAGTCTGGAAAGGGCCGCAACCGACATTGATTCTTGTTGTAATGAAAGGAAGGCAGCTGAAGAAAATAGATCAGCATGAGAATTAATAGCGACTAGTTTTCTAGCCTTCCTTTCCCATGCTTCTAGATTCTTGAGCGGAATAGAAGCTCTTCCTTTACTAGAAATGTCTAGGAGAGACGCATCCGCTTCTAATTGAGGGATATTATCAGTTGGCAAATATTGGTTTTGGCTCTTGTAGAATTTAGTCGGAGCAAGAGCCGAAACCAAGCTTTGCGGGCAAATCCAATCTCTTGAACATTTGTCCGATTCTAGTCTATTTTGAATATATTTTGTTGTATTTTGTACTAATTTGGATTGTGGGAGGACAAGTAATGGAGTGGAACGAGACTCCATTAATTGTTCGATCCCAGAGAGAGGTTTTAATGGAGCTTGATCCTGCTGAGTTTTGGGGCATAACTCAGGAGGAAGAAGCCGAGACCTCGTTAATCGCATGATCAAATGACCAGACTTTGGTTTCAGTTTCGGAATCTGACTCCTTGTTCTGTTGAGTGAGATTCGGCTGAATATGATCGTAATTAATAGGTTGATTAGTGATTGGACTAAAATTAGTCTCCTCAGGTTGTATTAGAGTTGGCGTTTGAACAACCTGGGGAGATTTATGAGCCCTTGTATATCTACCAATGTCAAGTTGAGATTGGGAGGAATTTGATGAAGAAGAAGGCGTCATCGATCGTCTTCTTCTCTTTTTATGAGAGTGCTTAGATCTCTTTGAATTTTTCTTTCGCCGAGAAGAACTCAAAGAGTCTGATCTGGAAGTAGAGATAGAAGAAGAGGACGATCGATGTCTTCTTCTCTTTTTAGATTTATGCTCTCTTTTTGACTGATCCTTCCTTGAAGGTCTGGAGATAGATAAATCATTTGAAATAGGAGGCTCAATCATTACACTCGGATCTGAGACCTGCGAAAAATCAGGTTCGAGTGGAATAATCTGTCTAGAGGAAGAAGCTGGGTTAGGAAGTTCTAGTCTATCAGAACGTTTGTAACCAGGAATTAAAACATTGGATAGTCTGTGGACACTACCATGTGAAATATGGTTACTTATGGACGGAGCGTAGCTTTGTACAGGCACATTTATAGGAATATAACCAGGTGGAATTTGTGTTTGTAGGTCATACGCGAATGACTGTAAACCAATGCCTGGTTGACTGGAGCCTAGTTGACTGGAGACTGGTTGACTGGTGACTGGTTGACCGGCGACTGGATGACCGGTGACTGGATGAACGGAGATAAGTTGCCCAGTGACTGGGTGACTGGTGACTGGTTGACTGTTGACTGGTGACTGGATGACCGGTGACTGGTGACTGGTGGGCTTAGTGCCCGGTCAGACTCTAAGTCCGCCAGGCTGCCACCTTGATGGGTCCTGCCCCGAGCAGTAAAGCTATGAGGGGCGGTGCTCCCATCAACTGTCCCGTTGTCAGACATGTCTGACTGGGACTTCTTGGATTTCTTTGATTTCTTCTGTTTTCTCTTCTGCGTCATAACTGATTTTCTAGTAGCATGAAGGCGTCTTCTTTCTGCTAGGTTCCAAACTTTTTCTGTCCAGGAACTACAAATATAACACGGAGAGATACGTGTGCAAGAATTACAAGTTAAACAAGATAAATGTGTATCCCATTTAGCTTTTAAATGGCCACAGTTGCCGCGGGCGAAATGCATCGACTGACGCGGAAACAAAGGAAGAAATTTAACATTGAGAAAACAAGAAATCTAAGATCGATATTTCGAAAATAAGTACATAGATAGTAGATTGATTGTGTTGGGGTTTAACGACACGTCAACCCTTGAGGGTCATTTTGTGTCGTCTCCCAGAGAAAGGGAGAAAAGAGATAGAAGAGAGAGTAGAGGAGATGAAAGAGAGGGACAGGGAAGAAAGAGGAACAGGAAAGAAAGTGAAGAAACAAAAGAAATAAAAACATTCCCCCTCTACCCTTACCCACTACAAGGATAGCAGGCCTTGCCCAGTTGTAAGCCAATATCAGTTGGACGCCCCGGTGATGTAAGATACACAGCACCTTCGCACCACCCGACCACCCCAACATAGATAGTAGAAGGAGTGAATATAGAACCAGAGAAAGTCAAGGATATAAAAATTTTAACCGTGTAGAATAATTTTAATCCATTTTTTCTAACACAGAATAATAATCCTTGAACATTCAAAGTCCACAGAAAAGAAACTGACACGTGATCATTTGAGCGGGAGGAACTACGTCATACAGGTAACTGTTTAAAGAGACCTTCTGAATTAAGACTTTATCACGACTGAAAGGTCGTTTTTTCTGTGGAGGGGGGGAATAACGGAATAGAATAGCACATTATCTATAGGTTAATGTATTACGAAGTTAAAATATTTCTTACTACTACCAATGAAGATATAGGTACTACCAATAAAATATTTCTAGGCACTACCAATAAATATATATAGGCACATTCATTGAAGATATTTCTAGGCACTACAAATAAAGATATTTCTAGGCTCTACCAATGCAGATATTTATAGGCACTACCAATGAAGATATTTCTAAACACTACCAATGAAGATATTTCTAGGCACTTCCAATGAAGATATTTCTAGACACAACCAATGAAGATATTTCTAGGCACTACCAAAGAAGATATTTCTGAGCACTATCAGAGAAGATATATCTGGGCACTACCACTGAAAATATTTCTAGGCACTATCAATGAAGATATTTCTGGGTACTACCAGTGAATTTCTAGACACTACCAATGAAGATATTTCTAGGCATTATCAATGAAGATATTTCTGGGCACTACCAGTGAAGATATTTCTAGGCACTACCAGTGAAGATATTTCTGGGCATTACGAGAGAAGATATTACTAGGCACTACCCTCAAGGATATGTCTGGGCACTACCAGTGAAAATTTTTCTGGGCACTACCAATGAAGACATTTCTTTGCACTACCAATAAAGATATTTCTGGGCATTACCAATGAAGATATTTCTGGGCACTATCAACAAGGATATTTCTGGGCACTACCAGTGAAGATATTTCTAGGCACTAACAGTGAAGATATTTCTGGGCACTAACAGTGTTGACATTTCTTGGCATTACCCAGTGAGGATACTTCTGGGCATTACCAATAAAGATATTTCTGGGCACTACCAGTGAAGATATTTTGGGGCACTACCAATAAATATATTTCTGGGCACTACCAATAAATATATTTCTGGGCACTACCAGTGAAGATATTTCTGGGCACTTCCAGTGAAGGTATATCTGGGCACTACCAGTGAAGATGTTTCTGGGCACTACCAGTGAAGATATTATTGGGCATTACCAATAAAGACATTTCTGGGCATTATCAATGTATATTAAGTACATGTAACTGAATGTCACTGTTCACTTGTGCCATCATCAGCATTTAGCTATGGGATGTCTTTCAAAAATTCACAAACAGGGTCCTGAAAGATTGAAAATTGCCATTAAAAAATAATTTGTTGATTTTTTTGACTCTCGCCATGAAAGTTTGAAGAAATAGAGGTGAATTCAAATAATATTTTTTTTATTCTTTATGAAAGATAAATTATTTGAGAACTACATACCGTATTCAACCTAACTATCACACATACCCCTATAAGCGCACAGTCAAGTAATTCTGTAGTCTTCAGATTACAGCAAGTGTAATTTTTGTTTAGTCCTTTATAAAGGCATATGTTGTGGGTACCCATTTAAACTGCCTGCATCGACTTGTCAATGCAATTCGAATGAGTACCCACAACATTTACTTTTTACAAGGGCAATCCGTAAAAAAGACAAAAACATCTCATAAGCATCATTAGATCAGTCATTCATTGATCTTTTTTAAGTGTACCCTCTGTATAGGTGTATACATATTTACCTCAAGTTTTCCCAGTAATTCTGAAAAATTACTGGACAGTGCCGTAATTAGGTAGAATAAGGTACTGTTTTTAAACAAAGCTAAAATATACGTACACAATATAAACAAACTATAATACCCCTCCATTATCGTGTCGTGGGCAGATAACTCCCTAAGAATTTGACGAAATTTGCCCATTATCAATCCCAAACCAGATCTCCACAATATCAATGCACATATCAAGTTTGATGGAAATCCATTGATGTTTACTCAAGTTATCATCCGGAAACAAAAAACGGACGGACAGACGGATGGACGGACATACAACTGACAGACAGACAGACACACGGAGGTGTGAGGTATAAAAATGGTGAAGCAGACTACTGTGTCACTCTGGTATCACAAACATACCTTTTTTCTTTATTCAAATCAATGCACCGCTGAGCTTACACTCATTGTGGGTTTCCAAAATGTATCATCTCCAAGGCCCCACAAATGCACCCCCATTCAGAACCATGTATTAGTCATTCATTTGTATTATCTAGAGAAACTTGTAGCTCCAGATATGAGGGAGTATTTACATATTTGTTTTTTTATTTCTCTATGAATAACATATATTGTGGGTACTCATTAGAAGCACTTCATCGAGGTGCTTCTAATGAGTACCCACAACATATGTTTTTATGCAGAAATAAGAAAAATATTATTATTACTTATCGGTTGATAAAAGTGCCATATCTTGAGTTATGACAACTTTCTGGTATTCTTCATTGATCTGTTTCAATAATATCTGTGCAAGTTAAAATTAGATAGAGTTTATTTGTTTGTTTTGATCGATTACGGAGAAATAATTCACTAGTGTTCTAAAGCTTGCACGAAGCGAACAAGTTTTTTACACGAAAGCCTTAGAACACGCATGAATTATTTCTCCGTATTCGATCAAAACAAACAAATAAACTGTTTATTACATTTTCATTCATGCTTTACCTTTGAATTTTCATATTCGGCTGTTATGCTTTCCTACCAAAATAGTTCCAGTCAGTGCATGAATTTCAGGAGGCGGGGTTTATTAGAAAATCAGTCGCCATCTTGTTTTCACTTTAATGCAAAAATCATCCTGTGCTTCAAATACAGACACCACAATGTCACGAAAGTTGAACTGGATTATCAAGAAAATCATACTTTTTATTTGCGTTGCAGGTCTTTGCTCAAAAAATGCCAACTGGACGTGAAAATTGCAGTCTGATCTCCATGATTTTATCAAATTTTCCGCGAAATGTCAACTATTGTTGTCAGCAACATTGCCTTGCAATTATGACGTCAAAATGTTCGAAATGAAATAATTCACACTGTGAATTATCGATTATAATTCACTGAGAAATCTTAGTAAATCACTGCTAAAAATGTAATAAAAGCATCTAACCGAAAGATAAATAAATTATACTTTTGGGTTGCTATGGCAACTTACTGGTATTCCTCGTTTATCTGTTTCAATTCATTCTGAGTGAGTTTAATTTGTTCATCTAAATGTTTAATCTTCAGTTCTCGCTGTTCCTCAGTGTCTTCTCCAAACAATGCCTTCTTCATTCCACTGAGAGAGAACCCACTCTGCTGCTTACCCTGTGCCTGAAACATGAGAGAGAGCAACTCTCGATAAAGCACTTTTTATCAACCAAAAATTCTTTCCAATCATTACAAGCGGCAAAAGTGACAATAATTCAATTATAATTTACAACACTACCTCATACAATACAAACTAGAAAATGTGTTTGTAAAATACTATGTCCCTAACCATATAATTTCCCTTAAACATACACTGACCATAATATTTAAGCTTCAAAAGTGGCTAAGTTCAAAAGTCGAAAAAAGTAACAAAAATTTAATTGACGATAATGCCAAAACTACATGCACATCTACAGACCATGACAAAATGGCTTTCAAAGTTTCAAACTGATCAGTATAAAACTGTAGGAGTTGTTTGCACAGATACCCACAGTAATGCACTTTAATGGTATTTAAGCCCCAAAAATGGCTAACATCAAATCGAGGGTTGAGCGCAAGACTATGGTAACTCAAACATATTTTTGAAACCCTTGTTTAGGGGCAACTTGGACCCCTTTGTAAACAATGCAAATTTAGGAAATGTCGTAATCTTCATAATGCTTTCATGGTGAGGAGATTAGGTTTGGGGAAAAACAACCATCTGACTTACGCTAGTCTTGCGCTCAACCCTCGAAATGTCACAAAAAGTGACAAAAATTTAATTGATGATAATGCCAAAAGCACATGTATATCTACAGACCATGACAAAAGAGCCTGCAAAGTTTCAAATTGTTTGGTATAAAACTGTATGAGGCGTTGTACACACATGGTACCCACCATCTGTCTTCAAATGCCTGTTGAAAAAGTGGAACAACTCCAAAAGGAGAACCACTACGGAAAAAACAAAACAAATAAGGGTCTGCTTATTTTTCATGCTGATGCTATATATAAAATTTCAGATTCCTAGCTCTAACCATTCCTGATCTTATGCAAAGCATAATGGATAGAGAGACAGAAATGGCTCAGTTCAAAAGTAAAAAAAAAAGTGACAAAAATTAAATTGACGAAAATGCCAAACTCATATACACATCTACAGACCATGACAAAAAGGCCTGCAAAGTTTCTAATTGATTGGTATAAAACTGTAGGAGTAGTTGTGCACACAAGATACCATCTGTAATGTACTTTAATAGTATTTAAGCCCCAAAAAATGGCTACATTCTAAAGTAAAAAACAAAATGTCAATAATGCCAAAATCACATGCATACCTACAGACCATGACTAAAGAGTTTGTTTTTTATTTATTTTTTATAAAGGGAAACAATTTAAAACAAGAGTTGTCAGAAGACAACGCAGCTTGCCAGAAAGGGCTGATCCGATAAGAAAACAATCTTTAAATATTAAAGATTAAATGACAGAGTATGACCTGACTTTGATGTCGGAAGAATGTCAAACTGAGGGATGGGGTATATGCCACTGAAACATCTTCCCTTAGGCTGGTGTGGATGAAACATGAAAGCTATATCTTACATACTTCAGCAGCCATATACACTTTTCAAAACCTAAACATATGTATAAATGACAAAGTATGACCTGATCTTGACCTAGGCAGAAGGTCAAACTGAGGAAGGGGTGTGTACTATTGAAAGGTCTTACCCTAAGGTAGGTGTAAGCCAAACATTAAAGCAGCATCTTTTCAAAACTTAAACACAAAACTCAAACATGGGTTTAAATGACAAAGTATAACCTGACCTTGACCTTGGCAGAAAGTCAAACTGAGGAAAAGTCTGTGCTATTGAAAGGTCTTACCCTAATGTTGTGTGGGCCAAATATTAAAGTGGTATCTTGAATACTTCAGCAGTTACAAACACTTTTCAAAACTTCAACGCAGAACTCAAACATGGGTTCAAATGACAAACCTTGACCTAGGCAGAAGGTCAAACTGAGGAAGAGCTGTGTGTTATTGAAAGGTCTAACCCTAAGGCTGGTGTGGGCCAAATATTAGAATTCTATCTTGAATACTTCAGCAGTTATGTACACTTTTCAAAACTTAAACGCAAAACTTAAACATGGGTGTAAAAGACTAAGTAAGAACTGACCTTGACCTACATAAAGAATCTATTTTGGGGATGGGAATGTATGCTATTGAAAGGTCTTACCCTAAAGTAGGTGTAGGCCAAATATGAAAGCAGTACCTTAAACAGTTAAAAAACTATGCACACATTTGAAAACTTAAACATTGTGCTAACGCGGACATCGACGCCAACGCCAATGCCTGGGTGACAACATATGATCTCCAGGGACATAGTCCCGGCGAGCTTCTAAAACAAGGTAGATTGATGGTTCTTGTGCATGGCACTTCATCTCAATATACTTTTTCACTTTTTAAAGTAGTCTCAACAAAAATCCTTCAACAGTTGCTGAATTATTCTCAAACAAGAAAATTTAATGAAGGGAAATAATTCAAAAAGGAAGGTATAGTTAGGAGCCTTGTGTACTGCATTGCCTCTCAATGTCTTTTATCATTTTATGAAGTTTCAATAAAATCCCTTGAATAGAGGACAATACAACTTAATAAAGGGAAATAATTAATAAAATGAGCAAAGTACAGTCATGGTTCTTATACACTGCCCTCTTTCTCTATGTCCTTTATCATGTTATGAAGTTGCAACAAAGTCCTTTGAATAGTTTCTAAGTTATGCCCTGGATCAGATAATTCAATAAAGAGAAATAATGCAAAAAGTGAGCAAGGTAGAGTTATGGTTCTTTTACATGCACTTCTCCTTAATGTCCTTTATCATTTTATGAAATTTCAACAAAGTCCCATGAATAGTTTTGGAATTATGCCTGGAACAAGAAAATTTAATAAATAGAGGATATTCAAATGTTTGGAGTGAATACGACTTTTATTTCATCGAGTGAAGTGAAAAAATGTGTATTTCATGAGTGCCGAAGGCACGAATTGAATATACATTTTTTCACTTCATGAGATGAAATAAAAGTCATATTCACAACAAACATTTGAATTTTCTTTTTATTATATACATCACTTTTGATAGAAGAGATGCAAATCTTGCATTTGCATGGGGAAGTCTGACACACAGTTTTGTCCCTTGGCAGTGACATATAAGAACCGCATAACATTAGTTAGAATGTAAGGAACATGTTGGTATCAAAATTATTTTGATTTGCCGAAACTTTTTGTTTTTTGTTTTCTCCAGCATTTTACATGTTAAGCACTGAGCGTCGACGCAATGACCTTCATGTTTTGTTTGGTGACTTTAGTTATGACGTCAGAAACGCGCATTGGCGTGTAAACAATAAAATGAAAAGAAAATTTACTCTTTTTCAGTGATTACCATAAAAATTTTCATCTTGTGTAATGAAAACATTCAAATTTTCACTCGTGCATAATGACCATTAATGTAAATAAGAAAAAAAGTAGTTCCAGATCTTATATTTTTCACTGCTCAGAGGAGTGAAAATATAAGTTTTATATTTTCACTAGTGAAAATATAACTTTTTTTGAAATATGCATTTTATTTCATTAATAATTCTCTATATTTCATTACTTTGTATATACATGTAATAAAAGGAAATAATTAAAAAAGTAAGCAAGGCAAAGTTATGGCTCTTGTACACTGCACCCTCTCTTCATGTTCTTTATCACTTTTTGAAATTTCAACCAAATCCCTTAAACAGTTTTGGAGTTATTCCCCAGACGAAAAATATTTATAAAGGGAAATTGATAGATTGACTGTGCTGGGGTTTAACGACATGACAAACCTTGTGGGTCATTTTGTGTCGTCTCCTACAAAAAGGGAGAAAAGAGTTAGAAGAGGTAGTAGAGGAGATGAAAGAGAGGGACAGGGAAGGTAGAGGAACAGGAATGAAAGTGAAGAAACCAAAGAAATAAAAACATTCCTACTCTACCATTACCTGCTACAAGGATAGCAGGCCTTGCCTAACTGTAAGCCAATATCAGATGGATGCCCCGGTGACATAAGATACACGCCACCTTCAAATAATTAAAAAAGTAAGCAAGGTACAGTTATGGTGCTTGTACGCTGCATTTCCTCTCAATATCCTTTATCAGTACACAAGTTCAACAAAATTCCTTGAATAGTTTTGAATTCCTTGAATAGTTATGTCCCGGACCAAAAAATTAAATAAAGGGCAATAATTCAAACAGTAAGCAACATAGAGTTATGGTTCTTGTACACTGCATTTGCTTTCAATGTCCTTTATCATATGAAATTTCAACAAAGTCCCTTCAATAGAGTCATTCCCCAGACAAGAAAATGTAATAAAGGGAAATAATTCAAAAAGTAAGCAAAAAAGGAGCCGACCTCGGTGGCTCAGTTGGATGCGCGTCCGACTGGAGACCAGGAGGTCACAGGTTCAATCCCCGCCGAGGTCGGCAACATTCTTTCGTGGAGATTGATCATGAAATATTTTCTACGGTCATTCTCTCCCTTCCGCTGATTCAAGAAAGGCAGTTGTCAGTTTCTGGCGAAAGAGTGTGCACAGTACTGGTTAACCGCTTAGAGGACTGAGCCTGCCCAGCAAGCGTGTGGTTAGGTAAACTGACCGCGCTCTATATGACCCCATTGGGTTGACTGGGCCGTAAAACCTCAACACAAACAAACAAACAAGCAAAAAAGGTAAGAGAAAAGTCCAGGGAGTGCCACAATCAGAGTCAGAGTTATGGTTCTTGTACACTGCACTTCCTCTCCATATCCTTTATCACTATATGAAGTTTCAACTAAACCTCTTGGATAGCTTTGGAGATGCCCTGGACAAGAAAATTTAATAAAGGGAAATAATACAAAAAGTAAGCAAGTTAGAATTATGGTTCTTGTACACTGCACTTCCTCTTAATGTCCTTTATCACTATATGAGGATGCAACAAAATCCCTTGAATAGCTTTGGAGTTATGCCCTGGACAAGAAAATTTAATAAAGGGGGACAATTCAAAAAGCAAGGTAGAGTTATGGTTCTTGTACATTGCATTTTCTCTCAATGTCCTTTTTATCACTTTATGAAGTTTCAACAAAATCCCTTGAATAGTTTTGAAGTTATGCTCTGGCCAAAAGTGTGAAGGACGGATGAACGGATGACTGGACAGAGACAATAACTATATCCCCCTTCGCCCTCGGCAGGGTGATAATAATAATAGTAAAGTCCAAAAAGGGGCATAACTCTCTAATATGGCTAAAAAATTAATCAGGTTGTCTGCACACTGATCCTAAACAGTATGCCAAATTTAAGAATCCTAGCTCAAGTGGTTTAGATATCGTGTTGATGCTTTCCCATTGTAATAAAGGCAAAGTTGAAAGGGGCATTACTCTGCCAAATTTTTATGACTTTCATCTTAAACTTAATCAGGTCATCTAAACATTGATCCTAAACAGTATGCAAAATATCAGGGCCCAGTTGTTCAAAGCTAACGACGTCGTTAGTTAACGATTTGTTAAAATTTACATCAAGTAATACACAAATATGCTGAAATTTTTTGCTGAAAAAATGTGAGTAGCTTTTGCAATGCAAAAGCTACTCACATTTTTTCAGCAAAAAATTTCAGAATATTGTATATTGAATCCGCTAAAATAGTTAACGAAATGACCCTTAACGAGCTCGTTAAGCTAACGATGCTTTGAACAACTGGGCCCAGGATTCTCTAAATACCGTGTACACAAGGTTTCCTATTGTTATAATAGCAAAATCTGCATAACTCTGTCAATATTTTCTCTAGATATCGTATTGACAAGATCTCCCTATTGTTATAAGAGCAAAGTCCAAAAAGGGGCATAACTATGTCAATATTTTTAGGAATTTGCTCAAAAGTTAATCAGCTATCTACACACTGATCCTAAACCGTATGCTGATTATATGACAAGGTTATACTATTGCTAGAATGGCAATATGCTGAATAGAATAGAGTCCAAAAATGGGCATAACTCTGGCATACTAGGTCCGACGAAAAAAAAAAAAAACAAAAAAAAAAAAAAACAGTTCACTTATTTTTTGTGCTCATGGCATGTACAAAATTTTGAGTTCTTAGCATAAGCCATTCTCTAGGTTCACAAGCACCTAAAAGCAGTAAAGCGCATATGGACAGTCGGACAAGGCCAAACCAATATGCCCATAAAAAAACAGCTTACCAACATTTCTTTCTGACTAGATTTGGATGAAAGACTATCCTCTGCCCTCTCCTGATCAAACTGTAAACACTCGTACTTCCTACATACACTTCTGTAAAAAACAATCACTCCGGTTTTTTGCTCAGCTCATATTTTACTCACATTTTTCATTTAGCTGGGATGGATGGAAATTCTCTGACCAGGCCCTGAGGTTATTCCTTTTTTTCATGCTCAACTCATCTGAGCATCAAATTTGTCCTGCTAATATATCTCAAATTACTAACAACTGCAAAGTCTTTCTTGCTAAACACAGCTGAACATAAAATTTCTCTGCAAATAAATATGAAAATGCCAACTATTGTTGGCATTTTCATATTTATTAACAGAAAAATTTCATGCTCAGCAGAGTTGAGCACGAAAAACATTTTATAACCTCGGGGCCTGGTACCTCAGTGTAATAGGGACTGGATTCCATTGGTAAGTTTTTCACCATTTCTACTAAGGGAGATAACTTTTTCGACTTCCTCTTTGTTTTATTACATGTCAAGCTACTCCTTCCGAAATAGGGTCTGCTCTAAAGGAAAGAATTTGCTCCCTCTGGAAGCAAATTCTTTCCTTTTAGAACAGACCTCTTTTTAGAAGGGACTTAATGTACAGGAACTGAAACAGAAAGTCACAAAAGCAGTCAGTGATCAACTAGTGATCAGGAGTTGCGGGTTCCACCCATGCCGGGTCGGCAACATTCTTTCATGGAGACTGATCATGAAATATTTTCTATGGTCATTCTCTCCCTTCCGCTGATTAAAGGGCAGATGTCAGTTTCTGGTGAAAGAATGTGCACATTATTGGTTAACCACTTAGGGGACTAAGCCTGCCAAGTAAAGGTGTGGTTAGGTAAACTGACTGCGCTTGGAATGACCCCACTGGGTTGACTGGGCCGTAAAACCTCAACACAAACAAAAGCCAAATATTACGAACCTTAATGAATCTCCAAGGCATTGTACTCCTTCAGTAGTTAGTGACATGGAGGAGTTCAGTTAGACAGATTTGACCTAGGAGGACTTCAGTTATGTAAAGATTGCTTGCTTGAGTTGAGGTTTACGGCCTAGTTTACCCATTAGGATCCTGTAAAGTGTGGTCAGCTTTCTTAACCACACTTTGCTGGACAGGCTTATTCCTCTATGCATTTAACCAGTACTTGTGCACATTCTTCCACCAGAAACTGACATCTGCCTTTCGTGAAGCAGAAGGGAGTGAACCACTGAAAAACATTTCAAGCTTAGTCTTCATAAAAGAATGCTGCCGGACCAGTCAGGGATTGAACTCATGACCTCCTGATCACCTCAGTCGGACGACCATCTGACTCAGCCACTGAGGCTGGCTTCAGTTATTTCAAGTCAGCTATTACTAGCCTTAATTAATCTCCGAAGAAATTGTATTCCTTCAGTAGTTTGACATGGAGGAGTTCATTTAGGCAGATTTTACCACAGACAGTTTCAATTATGTAAAGCCAACTATTACTAACCTTAATGAGTCTCCCAAGGCATTGTACTCCTTGAGTAGTTTATGACATGGCGAGGTTCAGTTAGACTGATTTCATCTTGGAAGGTTTCAGCTGTATAAAACCAAATATTACTATCCTTAACAAGTTTCAGAAGGCACTGTACTGCTTGAGTAGCTTATGACATGGCTGGATTTGTTAGACAGATTTTACCTCGGAGGGTTTCAGTTATGTAAGGCCAACTTACTGAGTCTCCAAAAGTGCTGTACTCCTTGACTAGTTTATTACATGGACGAGTTCATTTAGACAGATTTTACCTCGGAGGGTTTCAGTTATGTAAGGCCAACTTACTGAGTCTCCAAAAGTGCTGTACTCCTTGACTAGTTTATTACATGGACGAGTTCATTTAGACAGATTTTACCTCGGAGGGTTTCAGTTATGTAAGGCCAACTTACTGAGTCTCCAAAAGTGCTGTACTCCTTGACTAGTTTATTACATGGACGAGTTCATTTAGACAGATTTTACCTAAGAGGGTTTCAGATATGTAAGGCCAACTTACTGAGTCTCCAAAAGTGCTGTACTCCTTGACTAGTTTATTACATGGACGAGTTCATTTAGACAGATTTTACCTAAGAGGGTTTCAGATATGTAAGGCCAACTTACTGAGTCTCCAAAAGTGCTGTACTCCTTGACTAGTTTATTACATGGACGAGTTCATTTAGACAGATTTTACCTAAGAGGGTTTCAGATATGTAAGGCCAACTTACTGAGTCTCCAAAAGTGCTGTACTCCTTGACTAGTTTATTACATGGACGAGTTCATTTAGACAGATTTTACCTCGGAGGGTTTCAGTTATGTAAGGCCAACTTACTGAGTCTCCAAAAGTGCTGTACTCCTTGACTAGTTTATTACATGGACGAGTTCATTTAGACAGATTTTACCTAAGAGGGTTTCAGATATGTAAGGCCAACTTACTGAGTCTCCAAAAGTGCTGTACTCCTTGACTAGTTTATTACATGGACGAGTTCATTTAGACAGATTTTACCTAAGAGGGTTTCAGATATGTAAGGCCAAAAATTACTGACTTTAAAGAGTCTCCAAAAGCATTGTACTGTTTGAGTAGTTTATGACATGGAAGAGTTCAGTTAGACTGACTGTTTACCTTTAACCCTTAAAGCGCCAGTCACAACAATTGTCGTCTGCTTGTGATTTTAAAAGTCATTTTTGCAAACAGTGTGGACCCAGATCAGACTGCTCCTTTAGGAGCAGTCTGATCTGGGTCCACACTGTTTGTCTGTATGCAAAAATAGGTTTGAAAAGTTTGCAAAAATATTCAGCAGACGACATAAACAGACGACATTTCTCAGATGCAGGTTTTCTTGGCGCTTTAAGGGTTAAATATTTCAGTTTTGCCAACTACAGTCGAACTTCAATGGCTCGAACATTGATGGCTCGTTTACCAAGGCTTATTCGAACTCATTTTTTAGTCCCTCCAGAATTTCAAATAGCTCAAGAAAACAAATATTGAGGGAAATTTTCTTATTGTATTATGAAACTGTATGTTGGTGTCCTATTAGAATCCCCTCATTGAGGTGATTCTAATGAGTATACACAACATACCATTATGTTGTTGAAGATCGAAAACATTTCCATAAATTATTGCCATTTGCTTCCTCACTTGGCGCCATGATTAAATCTCATTGGCTCGAACTACCCATCTCTCGAACAAATTTCCATGGTCCCAAAGATGTTAGAGTCATTGAAGTTTGACTGTATTACTAACCTTAATGAGTCTCCGAAGGCATTGTACTCCTTGAGTTGATCTGCATATTGCTCTTCCTCCTCCAGGGATGTATCAATAGACTGAGCATATCTGAAAAGATCATAATCTAGGCTTTATAAACTAGATGCCACAATGACAGATAAAGAGCTTTTTGTTCAAATAAAAAGTGTCAATATGTTCTTTAATGGGCACAAAAATACATACACTGGGCCAGACCAAGGGAAAAGGTATCTTCAAACATTCACAAATTGCACGGATATAGATTCACTCAACGTATGCACAACGTCTCATCCTGAGCCCAGTTGTTCAAAACTAACAATGTCGTTAGTTAACGTATCGTTAAAACTTTGATCATTAAATATGGAATATATGGTAATATTTTTGCTGAAAAAATGTGAGTAGCTTTTGCATTTGCAAAAGCTACTCACATTTTTTTCAGCAAAAATACCTGTAAATTAGATATTGTACTTGCTAGAACCACTAACGAGCTCGTTAAGATAATGATGCTTTGAACAACTGGGCCCAGGTATTTGCTCTCTATTGATACACTTTGTAGTGTCCAATTACTCTATTACTGGACAGCAAAGGCCTTGATCAGACTGCGAGGAAGAGTAGGCAGATCTGGCTAACACTGTCGGCAAATGCCTGAAGATGCGTTTTCGCATGGCATGACCCCATTATGCCTCAGTGAGGTGCTCCTAATGAATATCATCAATGCATGCTTTAATGAAGAAACAGGAAAATATTTGGGCCCAGTTGTACAAAGCATCGTTAGCTTAACGAGCTTGTTAGTGGTCAAAATATTAACTATATTAATAAGTACAATATCTAATGTACAGGTATTTTTGCTGAAAAAATGTGAAAAGCTACTCACATTTTTTCAGCAAAAAAATTAGCATACATGTCATCTTTAATGATTAGAGTATTAACGATATGTTAACTAACAACATTGTTAATTTCCAACAACTGGGCCCAGGACAAAACATGAGAGAAGCCACAAGACCACATAAAGAAGAAAAATGGACCGCACTTGACATTACCATAATGGGTTGACCACACTTGACATTACCATAATGGGTTGACTGGCCCAGTCAACCCATTATGGTAATGTCAAGTGCGGTCCATTTACCTAACCACACCTTTTCCTGAGGCAGGCCTAGTCCTCTATTACCAGTACTTGTGTACATTCTTTTGCCAGAAAGCATCACATGAAAACATGCAAATCAAATTAATCACTGTGATGAAACAAACATTTTACAGCCCAGTCAACCCATTATGGTAATGTCAAGTGCGGTCCATTTACCTAACCACACCTTTTCCTGAGGCAGGCCTAGTCCTCTATGTGGTTAACCAGTACTTGTGTACATTCTTTTGCCAGAAAGCATCACATGAAAACATGCAAATCAAATTAATCACTGTGATGAAACAAAGAGGATTCGTGGCAATCACATCAGACATTGGCATTCAGAACTGAAGAAAACCACTAGCTGAAATACAGAGGGCCCAATTAAGGACGAAAAGTTAGGCAGCAACCTTCTAATGGAAGGTTTAGGTTTGTACTTTCATATTATAAGTGTGAGGGCAGATAGAAAAATCCGTCCTGAGGATCACTGTCTGGCATCACGAGGCTTGATGAGGGACGTATAACATGGATATATTATGATTGTGAGGGTTACATAGAATTAGAAATGTGTCCACAGTACACACATGCCCCTGCCCCGACCCCTAGCCCCGCCTAGGGGCATGACTGTGGGGCAACGGTACCATACATTAAAAGGTCTTGATGTAGGTAAGTGTCATACAAAGATTCAACTTTCTAGCCCAGAAGGTATAAAAGTTATTAGCTACAAGAGAAACGCAGATGTAAATTTGCACCTAAACTTGCAGGTAAACTTGAACCTGGTTACGAACGTGACAAACGCACATATGCACGTACGGACGTAAAATCAAGGCGAAATGCTATATGTCCCACTCTTGCCAAAGACAGGTGGGGGCATAAAAATCCATCCTAAGGATCACTCTCTGACATCACGAGGCTTGCTCGTTATGCCAAACTGTGATCACAAGAGACAGATTTTTCTATCTACCCCTCACACCCATGCTAGATTCTTTTTCTTGCACACCTTTCATTTCTGAATGAAGATTTTTTTAACAATGCAGTCACTTTGACTGCGGACATCCACCATATTGTGATGAGATTTCTGTGGTGTTTAATGACGTTATTATGTTCAGTGATGTAAACCTTAAAGATGGCATACGTGACATCCATTAAAACCAGTGCCTATCAAACACATAAGAAGTCTCGATTTTTATCTTACCCTGGGTAGGATAAGAATTTCTATCCCAGGGTTAATTTCAGATGTTGAACAAAACAAACGCCACATATGAACCAGATATGCACAAAGAAGCACTGCAACAGAGCAGCCGCCTCGGAACGGTCAGTAGGAGAACTACTGGGGGGGTCTTAAACCAGTTTTTATATGGGAGAAGAAGCCATATAGGCAGAAAGGTTAAGACAAAGTTTCAGAGAAGGCACGTTTTTTTTTTCAACAGAAAAATACCAATATTTTTCTTATCTCTTCACAGAAACACCTGTTGTGGGTACTCATTAGAAGCACCTCGGCGAGGTGCTTCTAATGAGTACCCACAACATATGTTTTTGAGAATAAATAAGAAATATTATGAAGCTATCAAAACAGTATTCTTACACATTCATATAGTGTCCAGCACTTTGTAACGGCTCACACATTTCTTTCTCGATCCCACTCCACTCGTTAAACACTCGGCAATAGTTAGCATGCACCTTATGGATACCATATAGTTTATCAGCCATCCTCTATAAAATAATAATAAAAAAAAAAATTTAGTAAAGATTATATCATGGGTTATACTAAGGGGGTCCCAACTGGTAACCAGCAGCATTACAAAAAGTTTACAAGTTAACCCTTAAAACGCCAAGAAAACATGCATCTGAAAATGTCGTCTGTTTATGTCATCTGCTGAATATTCTTGCAAACTTTTCAAACCTATTTTTGCATACAGGCAAACAGTGTGGACCCAGATCAGACTGCTCCTTTAGGAGCAGTCTGATCTGGGTCCACACTGTTTGCAGAAATGACTTTTAAAGTAACCGGCAGAAGACAAAGCAGACGACAATAGTTGTGACTGGCGCTTTAAGAGTTTGTTTGTTTGTGTTGAGGTTTTACGGCCCAGTCAACCCAATGGGGTCATGTCGAGTGCGGTCAGTTTACCTAACCACACGTTTACTGGGCAGGCTTAGTCCTCTAAGCGGTTAACCAGTATTGTGCACATTCTTTCGCCAGAAACTGACAACTGCCCTTCTTGAATCAGCGGAAGGGAGAGAATGACCGTAGAAAATATTTCATGATTAATCTCCACGAAAGAATGTTGCCGACCTCGGCGGGGGTTGAACCCGCGACCTCCTGGTCTCCAGTCGGACGGCGCATCCAAATGAGCCACCGAGGCCGGCGCTTTAAGAGTTAAGAGAGTAGTCAGACAATAAATGTAAAATGGGGATGATATGGTGTTTTGTGTCCCTTTCAACATTATTTAACCCTTAACAACAATTGTCGTCTGCCTTGTCATCTGCTTGTGATTTTAAGTCATTTCTGCAAACAGTGTGGACCCAGATCAGACTGCTCCTTTAGGCCTGTTTGCCTCTATGCCAAAATAAGTTTGAAAAGTTTGCAAGAATATTTAGCAGACGACATAAACAGACGACATTATCAGATGCAGGTTTTCTTGGTGTTTTAAGGGTTAAGCTATATCGAAACAATGGAAGGGAAATAATGAAAGACTCTATGCAATGAAGAATCAAAACAATTTTCGCTTTTTTAGATCTGCATTTTGCCCTGATACATCCTACCAAGTTTCAAGTCAACTGGCCTTTTGGTTCAGAAGAAGCGTAAAATGGATTTTCAAGATGGCGGACATCTTGGATTTCTGATCAGACGGATTTTAGCTATTTCTGATCTATAAGTCACCCTGCTGCTTCCTATCAAATTTCAAGTCAACTGGTCTAGGTGTGTAGCAAAAGTAGGCTTTTAAAACAAAGTTTTGACGCCGCATGCTGCATACTGACTGACCACAATAGCTCACCTTCAGCATTTCATGCTCAAGGTGAGCTCACAAGCTAGAGTCTCTCTTCACTAAATTTGTACACTGACAACACAGAGAAAGACCAAAGAATGTGAACAAACAATCAAGTCTCTCTTCATTGTATTTCAATACCAGAGAGCATGAATAAACAAGCTGATCTCTCTCTTCACTACATTTCTGGACCAACAAGATAGGCAATGAGCAGAAAGAGACAATTCAAGCTAATCTCCCTCTTCACCAAACTTGTACACAAAAAGCACAGGGGCAGAACTGAGGATGAATACACATTCTAATGCACTTGCATATGTAATGCGACATCAGTTTGGATAACATAAAAAATTTGCGATGGTACGAGTATATTCTGCGATATACTGTCGGAAATCTGACGACATCACATAATGTCCCTTCTCATTGGCTGGCATCTGGTTTTACACAGCTCACAGCACTTGTCCCTTTGTGCAAATAGTACATTTTTTCAACAGAAATAAAAGCACGGCAAGCATAATTCCCCGCCATAGCAATTATTTGTTTATGTATTAAAGTTATCGTTGTGAAAATGTCTGGAAAGAAAATGACGGAGGGACAGATAACAATCCTAAACCAGATCTTGATAATATCAATGGACAGATAACAATCCTAAAGCAGATCTTGATAATATCAATGCATATAGCAAGTTTGGTTAAAAGGCCTTGTTATTTACTCATTATCATCCAGAAATGAAAATATGGAGGTGTCTCGGGCAGATAACTCCGTAAAAATTTGATGAAATTTGGCCATTAGCAATTCCAAACCTGATCTCCTTACTGTCAATACATATAGCAAGTTTGTTTAAAATCCATTTACTAAAGTTATCATCTGGAAACGAAAATATGGGTGTGTCTCGGGCAGATAACTCCATAAAAATTTGACAAAATTTGCCCAATAGCAATCCCAAACCAGATCTCCTTAATGTCAATGCACATAGCAAGTTTGGTGAAAATCCCTTGTTATTTAGTCAAGTTATAGTCCGGAAACGAAAATATAGGCGTGTCTTGGGCAGATAACTCCGTCAAAAATTGACGAAATTTGCCCAATAGCAATCCCAAACCAGATCTCCACAATATCAATGCACATACCAAGTTTAGTGAAAATCCATTGATGTTTACTCAAGTTATCATCCGGAAATGAAAAACGGACGGACGGACGTACGACGGACGGATGGACTCACAGACGACCAACGTGAAACCATAATACCCCGCCACTATTGTGTGGCGGGGTATAAAAATGAATAAATGCATTAGAATGGGGATAACTGCATTCAAATTTGTCATTAAGGGTGGTAAATCCGCCGTTTTACAGTTGGAAATTTCGTTTTCTCGTAGTAAAACCGCCAATTTACCTTCGCAAATGACAAATTTGAATGCAGTTATCCTCTAATTCTAGTCTCTCTCATTGCAATTCTAGACTAACAAAAAAGAAACTGACCGGAGTATGTGAATAAATAAGCTAATCTATCTTTTCAGCAAATTTTCTTGACAAACACAAAGACACTGACCAGAGTAATTGATTGATTGTGATCGGTATTAATGACACGTCAATCCAAGTGGGTCATATTGTGTCATCTCCCACAGAGAGGGAGAAGAGAGATAGGAGATGAGATGAAAGAGAGGGACAGGAGAGAAATAGGAAAATGAATGTAAGTAAAGAAACAGAAGAAATTTAAAAAATGAAGTTTTTAAAAAAGTAAAACATATTTTAACGAGTAATACTTAACCTATAGATAATGTGCTATTCTATTCTGTTATTCACCCCCTCCACAGAAAAAACGACCTTTCAGTCGTTATGAAGTCTTAATTCAGAAGGTCCCTTTAACAGTTACCTGTATGACGTAGTTCCTCCCGCTCAATGATCACGTGTCAGTTTCTTTTATGTGTAAAACAATACACAATTAGGAGAAAGGAGCGAGGGAAGGGAGGTGGGACGATAAATACTTATCTATAGGTTAAGTATTACTCGTTAAAATATGTTTTACTTTTTTAAAAAACTTCATTTTAACTTCGTAATACATTAACCTATAGATAATGTGCTAGAATTTGTAGAATAGGAGGGAGGATTTCTCCTAATAGGTTAGTCCCAACTTCTGAATTAAGGCTTATTAAAAAGATTTATTTTTTATATATATATAATGAGGACATAATTAGTGCTTAAGGCAATAATAAGATCCTTTAACCAAGGATAAAGTAATCCAGGGTTAACATATATATATAATAAAGATATAATTAGTACCTCTCTAGTATAGCATCAGGTCTAGGGGGGCTGTTGACGTTGTCTACACATCCATAGCTGATTGCTGTTGGCCCCCCACCACTTTTTGGGCCACTACAATGGGGCCCAAACTTTGGAGATTCTGTGCTTGTTGAGACATGTCTCTGAGATAGAATTTGGCAAAAGTTGATGAACTATTCCAAACCGCTGCTTGAAGTATATCATTGAGAGGAACTTTGTCGAAGAAAGCCCAAGAAGAGGAAAGAGCTCTAACTTCATGAGCTTTGATTTTAAGGAAAGAGATATCTCGTTTAGTGAGTTTCCTATAGGCAAGTTTAACAGTGTAAGATATCCATCTCGAGATAGTATCTTTAGAAATATCCTTATTGCCTTTAATAGGAAGAAAAAGTCTAGTTCTATTTTGGCGATAAGAGCTAGTCATTTTGAGATAGAATTTCAGAGCCCTAACGGGGCAAAGAAGTCTGTCAGTATGTTCCCATTTACATATTCGAGCAAGACTAGGAACAACAATAGGATCTGGTTTAACAGAAGGAAGCTGGTTTTTTGCTAAAAAACCAGATTTAAGAATCAAGGAAACTGAACCATCAGATTGATTAAATCTTAAATGTTGTGAATCCATAGCTAGAGCATGTATTTCACTACACCTTTTAGCAGTGGCAAGAGCTAAGAGAAAGGCTGTCTTAATAGTAACGTGAAATTTAGAAGCCTTATCAAGAGGTTCAAAAGGTGGTTTTTGTAGACATACTAAAACCCATGATAAGTCCCATTTAGGTGTAAGAGATCTTTGTACTGGTCGTTGAAGTTCAAAGGATCTGATAAGTTCAGATAAAACTGGATTAGATCCGATTCTATTACCAGTTTTGAATTTTAAAGTGTTAGAGATCATAGATCTATAACCTTTAATAGTACTAATCTGACATTTCTTTTCCGAAAAAAGAAAGATTAAGAAATCGGCTATAACTGTAATAGGGGCCGAGATCGGATTAACCTTTTTTGTATGACACCAATTAGAGAAGATGGTCCATTTTGCATCGTAGACTTTTTGTGTAGATGCTCTTCTTGATCTGGAGACAAAATCTGCAACCTTTTGTGAAAATTTCTTATCTCTGATTGATTGTTTGATAACTCCCAAGTGTGAAGGTCGAGAATTGGGAGGTTTTGATGTAAAAATCTTCCTTTGGATTGAGTCAGTAGTCTTGGAATTAGTGGCAGATGAATCGGAGCTGACACTAATAGAAGAAGAAGTTCTGAGAACCACTGTTGCTGTGGCCAGAACGGAGCTATGAGAACTATTCTGCACTGATGTTGTTGGATTTTCTCTAGAACAGCAGGTATCAGAATAAAAGGAGGAAAAGCATATGCATGAAGATGATTCCAGTCCATGGACAGGGCATCTATCGCTAGTGCTTTGTAGTCTTGTACTGGAGAGACATATAATGGGAGTCTGTGGTTGAATCTTGTCGCAAACAGATCCACATTTGGGAAGTTGAGCATCTGGAATACTGAATTCGCAACTGTTTGATCCAGAGCCCATTCTGTCTTGATAGGTTTGTCTAGTCTTGAGAGGCGGTCTGCAAGAATGTTGAATTTGCCTGGGATGTGATGTACTCTGATAACTATGTCTTGTTCCAGGCACCAATTGAGTATTTTCCAAACTTCTACGCAAAGATTGGGGGAATGAGTGCCACCCTGTTTGTTGATATATGAGACCACCGTTGTGTTGTCTGTGGATATCATGATGCAAGAATGGTGAATAAATGTTTTGGCTTGTTTCAGTGCTAATCGTATGGCCATCATTTCTAACATATTGATATGGAGCTGGGATTGGTTTTCTGTCCAGCGACCATGAAAGGACAGTGTTGTCGGCTCTAAATGAGCTCCCCATCCGTAATGACTGGCATCCATATAAAGGAAGAATTTGGGGTCTGGAGGATGGATTGAAGTCCCTGTCTCGAATCGAATGGGGTTTATCCACCATTGTAAGTGAGATCGAATCATGCCGTTTATCGAGATCGGGTGATCGAGAGGAAGAATACGAGGTTTCCAGACTGACAGCAGGCACATCTGAAGAGGACGTAAGTGCAGTCTGCCCAGGAGAACAAGGTCTGCTGCAGCACTGAGTTTGCCCAAAAGAGAAAGGAAAGTTCGTGCCGATACATGTTTTGCTGACATTATTTTCTTGATTGTTAGAATTAGGTTCTGTACACGATCCGCTGGAACCCTGACTAAATTTTGTTGCGTCAGAAATTCCATACCTATGAAGGTGAATTTCTGAGCAGGAAAGAGGTCTGACTTCTTGAGATTTGGCAGAAAACCTAGGCTTTGAATAGTTTGAATGCAAATCTTTGTCTGAGTAATCAGACGGTTGTGAATCAGATTTTTTATCAGCCAATCGTCTAGGTATGGAAAAACTGATATGGCACGTTGGCGTAGAAAAGCTGCAATAACGTCCATCAGTTTCAAGAAAATTAACGGACTTAGGGACATTCCGAACGGTAGGGCCGAAAAATGATATACTTGATCTTCGTGTACGAAGCGAAGATACTTCCTGGATTGACGATGTATCGGCACATGTAGATATGCATCTGTTAAATCTATGGAGACAGCCCAATCGTTGAGTCTCATCGCTTGTCTTACCGATTTGACTGTTTCCATTTTGAATGCTTGTTTCTCTATGTAACGGTTTTATAAAGACAGGTCTAATATTAAATGAAACTTTCCGTTCTTTTTTGGCACAAGGAATATCCGGGAATAAAAGCCGGGAGTTTCCGGATTCTGTACCCTTTCCACTGCCCGTTTGTTGAGAAGATTTTCGATCTCTTCTCTGAGAAACTGGGAGGAGGATTGACTCATTCTGATTGGAACAGATGACAAAGGAGGAATTTTGATGAATGGTATCCTGAATCCGTTTCGTACGATAGAGAGGACCCATTTGTTGTCTGTTATTTCCTCCCATTTTTCCGCAAAATGGGCCAATCGTCCTCCCACTGGAATGTCCGCAAGCGGAAGAGCAGGCAGTGGAAAGGGCGGGCCTTCATAATCTTGCGGAGGAAGAGGCAGGTTTAGAGGAGGGGAACTGATGGATGTTACCAGTCCTCTTGATATTATCTTTCTTAATGTGAGAAGATGAGCTTTGAGGAATATTTTTGGACCTATACGACTGCGTAGGTTTAGGTCTGGATGTTGTTTGTTTAGCAGGATATTTAGGTATCTTGAAAGCTCTGCTCTGCGAAGGAGGCTTATAAGAATGAGATTGTGACTGAATGGATGTAGAAGCTAGAAACCTTTGCTGTTGAGCTTCGAAGTTTGATTTAGCTATTTCTTTTATCCTGCCGTCAAATAAGGATTTTGAGTACATAGGAGCGTTCCTTAACTCGTATGTGGAATTGTCAAGTAGTAGTTTAGACGAAGCTAGGGCTGCGTCCCTCCTAGCTTGGAATAATTCAGTAGTTAAAAGTGTAGACATGGCAGTAGCATGTTTAATCGATTTGGCTACGGCCTCCAGAAGTCTGGAAAGGGCCGCAACCGACATCGATTCCTGTTGTAATGAAAGGAAGGCAGCTGAAGAAAATAGATCAGCATGAGAATTAATAGCGACTAGTTTTCTAGCCTTCCTTTCCCATGCTTCTAGATTCTTGAGCGGAATAGAAGCTCTTCCTTTATTAGAAATGTCTAGGAGCGACGCATCCGCTTCTAATTGAGGGATATTATCAGTTGGCAAATATTGGTTTTGGCTCTTGTAGAATTTAGTCGGAGCAAGAGCCGAAACCAAGCTTTGCGGGCAAATCCAATCTCTTGAACATTTGTCCGATTCTAGTCTATTTTGAATATATTTTGTTGTATTTTGTACTAATTTGGATTGTGGGAGGACAAGTAATGGAGTGGAACGAGACTCCATTAATTGTTCGATCCCAGAGAGAGGTTTTAATGGAGCTTGATCCTGCTGAGTTTTGGGGCATAACTCAAGAGGAAGAAGCCGGAAGACCTCGTTAATCGCACGATCAAATGACCAGACTTCGGATTCAGTTTCTGAATCTGACTCCTTATTCTGTTGAGTGAGATTCGGCTGAATCTGATCGTAATTAATAGGTTGATTAGTGATTTGACTAAAATTAGTCTCCTCAGGTTGTATTAGAGTTGGCGTTTGAACAACCTGGGGAGATTTATGAGCCCTTGTATATCTACCAATGTCAAGTTGAGATTGGGAGGAATTTGATGAAGAAGAAGGCGTCATCGATCGTCTTCTTCTCTTTTTATGAGAGTGCTTAGATCTCTTTGAATTTTTCTTTCGCCGAGAAGAACTCAAAGAGTCTGATCTGGAAGTAGAGATAGAAGAAGAGGACGATCAATGTCTTCTTCTCTTTTTAGATTTATGCTCTCTTTTTGACTGATCCTTCCTTGAAGGTCTGGAGATAGATAAATCATTTAAATTTAGAGGCTCAATCATTACACTCGGATCTGAGACCTGCGAAAAATCAGGTTCAAGTGGAATAATCTGTCTAGAGGAAGAAGCTGGATTAGGAAGTTCTAGTCTATCAGAACTTTCGTAACCAGGAATAAAGACATTGGATAGTCTGTGGACACTACCCTGTGAAATATGGCTACTTATGGACGGAGCGTAGCTTTGTACAGGCACATTTATAGGAATTTAACCAGGCGGAATTTGTGTTTGTAGGTCATACGCGAATGACTGTAAACCCATGCCTGGTTGACTGGAGCCTAGTTGACTGGTGCCTGGTTGACTGGTGACTGGTTGACTGGTGACTGGTTGACTGGCGACTGGATGACCGGTGACTGGATGAACGGAGATAAGTTGCCCAGTGACTGGATGACTGGTGACTGGTTGACTGGTGACTGGTTGACTGGTGACTGGTGGGCTTAGTGCCCGGTCAGACTCTAAGTCCGCCAGGCTGCCACCTTGATGGGTCCTGCCCCGAGCAGTAAAGCTATGAGGGGCGGTGCTCCCATCAACTGTCCCGTTGTCAGACATGTCTGACTGGGACTTCTTGGATTTCTTTGATTTCTTCTGTTTTCTCTTCTGCGTCATAACTGATTTTCTAGTAGCATGAAGGCGTCTTCTTTCCGCTAGGTTCCAAACTTTTTCTGTCCAGGAACTACAAATATAACACAGAGAGATACGTGTGCAAGAATTACAAGTTAGACAAGATAAATGTGTATCCCATTTAGCTTTTAAATGGCCACAGTTGCCGCGGTCGAAATGCATCGACTGACGCGGAAACAAAGGAAGAAATTTAACATTGAGAAAACAAGAAATCTAAGATCGATATTTCGAAAATAAGTACATAGATAGTAGAAGGAGTGAATATAGAACCAGAAAAAGTCAAGGATATAAAAATTTTAACCGTGTAGAATAATTTTAATCCATTTTTTCTAACACAGAATAATAATCCTTGAACATTCAAAGTCCACAGAAAAGAAACTGACAAGTGATCATTTGAGCGGAAGGAACTACGTCATACAGGTAACTGTTAAAGGGACCTTCTGAATTAAGACTTTATAACGAGTGAAAGGTCGTTTTTTCTGTGGAGGGGGTGAATAACAGAATAGAATAGCACATTATCTATAGGTTAATGTATTACGAAGTTAAAATTCCCCCCTCTCGCCTTACCTGCTGCAAGGATAGAAGGTCTTGCCCAACTGAGAGCTAATATCAGTTGAACGCCCCGGTGTCATAAGATACAGGACACCTTTGCCTCACCCAACCATCACCGACCAGACAGGGTAAATAAACAAGCTAGTATTCTATTCAGTGCACTTAAAGACAAACAGTCAATTCACTGGCAAACAGTGTGAATACACAAATCCCTTGGAATACTTAGGGTAAATACAGTACACAATCACTAACATACTCACTGCTCTGATTTTCAGCAAATTGCCTATGTTGCTCTGAAGTTCATTGCTGTAGTTTTTCAACTCTTCGTATTTCCTGAAAACGGAATAAATTCAGCAATTACAATCAACGTCAAAAATCCAATGTATTTTCATGTTTACAAAAACAAAATAATAATAAAAAATATTGTTTATGTCTTTATAACCTTCACATCATTTGAAAGCTGGATGGTTTATGTAATATACACTGTGATTCTCATTGGAATTTCTCTATGCAAACTTGAGAGACAAAGAATTAAATTTTGTGTAAAATATTTTGGGCAATTTTTGAGCGATGTCAACACTCTTAATCTGAATTATTGTATCTGAGAAGACAGATATCCGATATTTATCAAAGTCATATATTTTGGGCATTGCATCGTTTACCTTTCCTATCATAACAGAACATCAGTATTTTCTTTATGATGTTACACAATATAAAGTGTTTCGTAAACATTAAAATATGTTAAAGTCTATGAGAAAATATTTTTGTGGAATTACTTTTGGCCTCTGACTGTAGAACAAAATGTAATTTTAGGAACAGTTTTAACCCTTGTCAAGCTGAATTAACTAAGATGCCATGCCCACTTCTAATGTTCAGCCAATCAGAACACTTGATCCAGATTGCTGATATAAATTTGTTTGTGTTTAGGTTTTACGGCACAGTCAACCCAATGGGGTCATGTCAAGCATGGTCAGTTTACCTAACCACACGTTTACTGGGCAGGCCTAGTCCTCTAAGCGGTTAACCAGTATTGTGCACATTCTTTCGCCAGAAACTGACAACTGCCCTTCTTGAATCAGCGGAAGGGAGAGAATGACCGTAGAAAATATTTCATGATCAATCTCCACGAAAGAATGTTGCCGACCTCGGCGGGGGGTTGAACCCGCAACCTCCTGGTCCCCAGTCGGAGGGCGCATCCAACTGAGCCACCGAGGCCGGCTGATCTGATGCTGTGATTAATCCTCAGTGGCTCGAACTATCGATGTCTCGAATAAATTTCCATGGTGCCAAAGATGTTCAAGCCATGGATGTTTTACTATATATTTTGGGTAATTAGAATATTACCTGTCTGGTCTTCTGAGTCTGTAAGAAGCACTTAGGCTCTTGATTTTAGATTCTGCCTGAAAAACAAATATGACTGAGTTTTCATGATAATGAAAATTTGGTGTTTACACCCCTTTAATACATTTTCAGCAGTGATTTACTGAGATTTGTCAGTGAATTATAATCTATAATTCATCTAGTGAATTATTTCATTTCAAATGTTTTGACGTCATAAATGCTAGGCCACATTGCTGATGTTCTTGATAACAATAATAACAAAGTTGACATTTAACAGAAAATTTGATAAAATCATCGAAATCAGACTGCAATTTTCACACATACATGCCATAAGCTGTGGATTAAAACCTGTGAGATAAGGCAAAATTTTATGGAAGATTTGACAAAATTCTGTGAGATTTTCTTAAAAACCACTTTGGAGCACCCCCAATATAGTTTAAAGTCTTGTTTTTCATGTAAGAAGCTTGTGAAAACCACAATTATTATAGTATGTGATTTGTGTTTATTTCTTCATAAAATCAGCGGTAAAATGATCTGAAAATTCTGTGACATTTGAATATTTTATGGGTTTTGCCATTTAGATTGGTCAAATTCTGTGAGATTTTATCTCACAGTGTGAGATATGGCACATATGTTTATGTACAGTTGACATTTATGAAGAAAAACCTGCAACACTAAAATAAAGTATGATTTTCTTGATAATCCAGCTCTGCTTTTGTGACGTTGTGTCTGTATTTCAATAACAGGATAATTTTTGCATTAAAGTGAAAACAAGATGGTGACTGATTTTGGAACTAAACCACGCCTCCTGAAATTCATGCACTTACTGGATCTATTTCGGTAGATATAAGGTATATGTGTTTACACAACAATTGATATTCAAATAAATTTTAAGTGTTTAAATACTATATTTTATCTGATGGAAATTACTACGGAATTTTGTTAAATATATTTATATATATCCAATGTAATAAAGTGAATGTATTGTTACAAATTATGAATTTATTTTATGTTATACTCTGATTATGTCTTCTTTGGCGATGATGGACATACACAATTCTGCACGCGGGTGGGAAACCAGCCCAGACATGCCAACGTATGTCTCAGAGCGTCCTTGCACGTAGGTCCTTCAAGGTCCAACAATATTTAAGTTATGATCTCAAACTTGTTCAATAACAGCTGAATGTGAAAATTCAAAGGTAAAACATGAATGAAAATGTAATAAACAGTTTATTTTGTTGTTTTGATCTATTATAAAAAAATAACCAAGTGTGAGAACGAATTAGGGTATCCCAGTATTTATAATAGATATGGTACATGTATAAAGTCAAAATTTCTTACGATGCACAACACACCAAAAGGGCCAATATGCAATCTGCAGATAATGTAGGTCCAGATGAGCATGTGCATCTATGCAGTCTAGTTTGGGCATTTTCTATTCTTCGACACAAACTACAGTATCCACTGATTCAGTAAGTGGACAACACAGGCCCAAATCAGCCTGCGCAGAAGCGCAGGCTGATTTGGGCCTGCATTGTCCACAAACCACTATTGTTCAGGGCCTGCACTGTCCACAAACCACATAAGGGCCCTTTTTGTGCATTGCACATCATATGTGTGGCAGGTATAATGGCTCTAGTGTTACTTTTCAGTAATATTTACCTTGCTGTGGAATTCTGTTGCATATACCGAATCTTTCCAGCCCTCATCCTGCAAAACAAAGTCAAAATATTATCCAGCAAGAACAGGCTACTTGGTTCCAACAGAATCCATTAGCAGGAGTCACATTGCAAGAAAAAAAGTTTTGGGGATTTTCTGTAGAATCAAGCCTTCAGCGGGCATGACTGGCCTCTTAGCAAGGTCATGTATAGTTCTTTGGCTGAAGTTTCTCCTTGCCCTACTAGTTACATGAGTAGACAGCATTGGTTCTGATGAGCACCGGCCTGAATCTTTGCTGTTTGCACATACAATAATATAGAGGTCCAACATGGTTTTTCATGTATTAACATTCGCCAGGTCCCCAGGGAGGTGTTGAAAACCAAGGTCCGAGGCCGCAGTTTTCAACACCTCCCAAGGGACCTGGCAAATGTTAACGCATTGAAAAACCATGTTTGATTGTTATTATTGCATAAAAACTGAAAACATTTGCTAGATTTTGCGTTATTTCTTGCACTATTTTGTTTCGCCTTTCCACCGATGTCTCACAAATGCAATTTTCACGGACTATGCTCGTTCTAGGACCTGGCAGTACACATCTCATAACAGCAGCAAATCTGTGGACCTGGTACAATCATACTGAAAGTTGTGTAGCCATGCATTAACAGGGCGTGAATTGCCTTGTTAATACACAGCTTTTCGCTGGTTAATGCACGGCTGTTAATAATGTGCGACACTGCTTTTTATGCAATAATGACTTTTTTCACATGACATGGATCAGCATAGTCATGAAACAAAGAGGACCATAGGCCACTACGCTCGCCAGAGCTCAAGTGTTGATGATGACGACACCAACAAAGATGGACAATAGACCACTGACTATCCTATTAGCCCCCAGGGAGCCTTTCAGCTCTGGTGAGCTAAATATCCACTGTTTTGCTTTTTTTTGCCATACAAAAATCTAAAAGACCTAAATTGACCTTGTTGTATAATAGGCCAAAGTCAACCAAGGGTCATCATATGAATAAACTAGCAATAACTAGCCTCCCAAGTGCTGCATACCAAGTTTCAAGGTAATTGGGCTTTCAGTTCCTGAGACACAGAATTTCAAATCCTTTTTACCACAAACTGGCGTAATAGCCATCTTGGTCATGTGACCCAGATCCCAATATTACAGCATATTGATCTACAATAGGCTACATTTATTTCAGCATTAAAATAGTAAGTCCAGTTCGCATTTTTGGTAATTTGGGTTGTTTCAGTACTTTGATTACTGTACCAACTTGTAAGGTCATTTCAGTACACATGTCCTTTGAGCACTGTAAAGGATTGGTTCCAGGCTTATATGTAGACATACTGAAAGTGTTTTGCACAGCTGGGTCCCAGTGCAACAGCCTCTTTCTGACGACAGCTGATTGCTGCAGCAAGGAAAAAGTTTTCAGTCCAGTTTTTTGGCAAATTTTTCAACTTTTTGAACATTTCAAGCCCAATTTTGAGATTATCTTGGTGCCTCCATAATCATGCCACCTAGAAAGAGGGCTAGGAAGGGTCAGGCTAGGGGCCAAGCAAAACAAAATCAGCAACAAACAGCAGCAAATGAGCCATGCCCTCAACCGGGGGCAACAAGAACACCAGAAATTGTAAGGTTATGTGGTGATGGCGGGGTTCAACAGTCAGGTAACCAAGTGTCATACTCACCTGAGATTAATGCTACAGGGTCCAGTATGTTAAATACTTGGACTAGTGCTTTGGGGGTTCAGGGGACCCCTCTAGCACAAACAATTGCACAAAACACTCAGTCTGACTTTCAGATGCCGGATGTACGTTGTGCTGATGATGATATTGCGATGCATGTTCCGCAAGATATTTGTATTAAGATATGGAAAAATGAATATATAAATTTGGCTTCTCTGTTAAAGAAAAATCAAAAAAGGCGTGGGGAGGAATCTGGTAATTTATTTATAAATGAACATGGCCAAATTCAAACACGCCCTAAAGTATTAAAAGAAATAACCAATATCAGGGAGTGGACAGATGCTTTTTTAATATTCATGACTATATATTTGAAAAAGTATCAGGATAAAGTTTTTGAATTAATTCAGTACCTGAGCACCATCAGAGAGGCTGAAAGCAGGTGTCAAAATTTAGCATGGCGAGAATATGATGCTGAATTTAGGACAAGGCAAGCTTTAAAACAGGAGCCGTGGAATAAAATTTATTCAGATTTGTGGCTTAAATTAATGACAAACACAAACAAGCTAGAAACAACTACCTTTCAATCTAAGCCTAGCTTTGCTGGCCACTCAAATCAGTCTCGTCTTGCACTTGGCGTATGTTTTGATTATAACAAAGGCAAATGCTATTTCAAAAATTGTAGATTTTCTCATGTTTGTTTGGCATGTAAGGGGGACCATTCTGAAAACCAATGTCCCAGACACAGTCAAAATTTACAACAGAATGCATTCACTGCAAATAAGAACACTGAAATAGATCACACTCAAAGGTCCTCCTTTCGTGGTCCATTCAAACGGAAATAAATTTGAGCTCGGCTCCACTCCTGTAGATTTATCTGCCTTTGAGAAGGAATTGCAAGAATATCCAGACAGACAAACAGTGGAAGAGTTGAAAAATGGGTTTAAAAATGGCTTTCACATTAACTTTGAAGGTCCTCGAAAATTGGTCATATCAAAAAATTTACCTTCAGCAAATAAAGCCCCTGATATTGTCAGGCAAAAAATCACGAAAGAATTGGAAGCAGGAAGAGTTGCTGGCCCTTTTCAAACTGTACCTTTCACTGATTTTAGGGTTTCTCCTCTGGGTTTGGTACCCAAAAAACAGCCAGGTGAATATCGTTTAATACACCATCTATCATATCCAGAGGGGGATTCAATCAATGACTATATTGACCCTGAATTTTGCAGTGTCCAATATACTAGATTTGATCAAGCTGTTAAAATGATTCAGAAATTGGGAAAAGGTGCTCTGCTAGGCAAGGCTGATATAAAAAATGCATTTCGCCTAATGATTATCTCCCCAGATGATTTTCCCCTGTTAGGTTTTATGTTTGATGGTCAATACTTCTTTGACCGTTGCTTACCTTTTGGACTTTCATATTCATGTGCATTATGGGAGAAATTTGCCCATTTCTTACATTATGCTGTAAGAGAATCATGCACAGTGGGTGAACTTGAACATTACTTGGATGATTTTTTGTTTGGGGGTGAAGCTGGCACAACTGACTGTCAAGAAATTATGACTTCCTTTTTCAAGACTTGTGGAAAAATGGGCGTGCCTGTTGCAGATGAAAAGACAGAAGGGCCTCAAACAATCATCATTTTCTTGGGATTTGAACTTGATTCAATTCTTATGGAGGTACGAATTCCAAAGGACAAAATTATGAAACTACAAAGTCTTATTGAAGAAATATTACATAAGTCCAGTATTACACTGGAGGTTATGCAGTCTCTTCTTGGCTCACTGAATTTCATGTGCCGGGCTATCGTTCCTGGTCGTCCTTTTTGCCGCCGGCTGATAAATGCTACAAGGGGTATTACAAAGCCTTATCATCATATTCGGATTTCCAAGGCAATGAGGTTAGATTTGCAAACATGGCTGACATTTTTCAAATCGTTTAATGGTGTCTCTGTCTTTCATGACAGGTTTTGGCTGTCAAATGCTGACTTATGTTTGTTTACGGACAGTTCAGCAAGTTATGGTAAAGGCTTTGGAGCTTATTTTCAGGGAAAATGGACATATGGTCTGTGGCCTGCTGAATGGTTTCACCGCGGTATTACTGATGACATTACAGTACTTGAATTGTTCCCCATTTTTGTTGCTCTTGAAATCTGGGGTCAGCATCTCAGCAACAAAAAGATTCTATTCAAATGTGACAATCAGGCAGTTGTTCATATCTTGAATTCGCAAACGTCAAAGGCAGAGTATGTCATGGTCTTGGTCAGAATCATTACATTAAAATGCTTGCAGCTGAATGTTGTTCTCAAAGCGGAACATTTATCAACTTCTCGAAATGCCGTGACGGACAGTTTATCTCGATTGCAGATGAATCGCTTTCGACAGTTGGCCCCAGAAGCCGAACCAGAGCCAGAGCCTGTTCCAGACCATCTTTGGAGCATCTTCAATCAGGAGCCCACCAGCTTGTGACTGCAAGTTTGTCAGTTAATACCCGTCATGCATATGCTACTGCATTGGCAAACTTTTCAACTTTTAGATCTAATTATGCTCTCCCTTTGCAGTGGCCAGTACCTGAAACTCATATTCATGCTTATATTACTTATCTTTTTCACAATGGTTATGCCCCATCAACAGCTGCCATGCACATATCTGCTATTAGCTTTCAACATAAAATTAACCATAATTTTGATAACACTTCCACTTTTGCCATTTCAAAAATGCTTGAAGGCTACAAGCGTCTTAGAGCCAATCCTGATAACCGTATGCCAATTATGTATAATACTCTGGTTGCTATTTGTAAAATTTTGGGGAATATCTGCATTTCTGAGTATGAAACACTTTTATTTAGAGCAGCTTACCGTTTGGCATTTTTTGGTTTGTTCCGTGTTAGTGAGTTGGTATTTACATCGTCACAGCAACCTGATCAACCATTGCAAGTATCTGATGTATTATGTACCACCAAAGCTGGGCAAAATATTTTACGAATCCGCCAGCGTAAGGCCAAATGCAATCAAACAGGAAAACCATATATAATT
The DNA here is from genome assembly GCA_964016985.1 of Anodontia alba. Lineage (NCBI taxonomy): Eukaryota > Metazoa > Mollusca > Bivalvia > Lucinida > Lucinidae > Anodontia > Anodontia alba. Next base: position 95,632,023 of record OZ024831.1, read on the forward strand.
GACATTCCAGCTATTGAATCTACAGAATGTCCATTATTGGCCATGGAAGCGTTTCTCAAAATTAGACCTCACAAGTCAGTATATCTTTTTGTCATATTAATGGGCAACCTCTTACAAGATATCAATTTGGGGCAGTTTTAAATAAAGCTATAACTGCTCTGAATCTACCAACAACACATTTCAGAACGCATTCCTTCCGTATTGGGCCGCTTCGTGGTTAGCCAGCAAAGGCGTATCGTATGAGACTATCAAGAAAATGGGCAGATGGCAGTCCAATTCATTTCTCAAGTACATAAGACTATAAAGCGGACTTGCTCATTGCTCCTTAGCCCTATTGATAATTTGCATCATAAATTTTGATTTCCAGATGTATGGTTGGTAGGGGACTCCTACATAAATAGATTAGCAGCCCGAGCCAGAACCAGGCGGCTTGAAAGTACGGTTGGCGCTTCCAAAGTTCAGAAAGTCAAGTGGATGGGTCAGGGCGGCATGAAATGGCAACAGCTTCTACCAAAGATTCAGTATGCTGCTCTCCATAATGCTGCTCCAAAGGCAATAGTGGTTCATGTTGGTTCCAATGACTTAGCTTATCAGAAAGGGGTGGTCTTGATCCATAATATGAAGGATGACTTAAGTAATCTAGTTCAAACATTCACTAGCAGTGCCATTTTCGTTTCTGCTATGTTGCCTCGTATTGTATGGTCAGGAACACAGGTTCCAGACAAAATGGAATCCAAACGAAAATTCATTAATAGAGTGATTCGTCGCTTTATAAAATACAATGGTAGGGGGGTCTTTATTGATCATCCAGAAATTACATCTGACACACCGGGCTTATATAAACCAGATGGCGTACATCTATCTGATATTGGTTCTGATATTTTAATGTTAGACATTCGGGAGGCTCTGCAGGATCAGTTGTGAACACCAGTTTTGTTTGCGGTGGAATTTTGGGGCAAACCAAATTATTGGTTTGTGTGGCGGAAAATTCCGAAGGGATGTGATTCTGACTGAAATCTTGTTATATATTTGGGAGCTGCTTTCTCATCCAACAGTTTGCTGGTAGATGTGTATGTACCATTTACTCAGCGGTGGTGTATATGATTTAGCGGGCATTCTGTGTACATACCGGAATGCTTTGCGGAGTTTTGTTTTGGCGGGTATCATGTGTCTGTACCGTGATACTTTGCGGTGTGCTGTTTAACAGAACAGCATGTGTATGTACCATGTTGTTTAGCAAGCATCATGTGTATACACCGTGTTGCTTTGCGGTGGTTTCTATGTAGAAACCAGTGGGATAAAAAGATGAGAAAGCATCTCCTTATTGATTGCATCTCTTCGAATTTCCAACCACTGATCTGCAACCTTTACGCCACAAATTATTTTATGTGTATGTTAAACACTGTGAATAGTTATTACTTTGTTAAAACACTCAGGAAGAGTTGATAAAGGTTATTTCAACATATTCTTTGTTCTTATTTTAACCGTCTTGAAATAATAACCCTTAAAGCGCCAAGAAAAACTGTATCTGAAAATGTCATCTGCTTATGTCGTCTGCTGCATCTTCTTGCAAATTTTCAAACTTACATTTTGCATATAGGCAAACAGTGTGGACCCAGATCAGACTGCTCCTAAAGGAGCAGTCTGATCTGGGTCCACACTGTTTGCAGAAATGACTTTTAAAATCACAAGCAGAAGACAAAGCAGACGACAACTGTTGTGATTGGCGCTTTAAGGGTTAAATATGGTTTTCAACCTTATGGCAAGAAGTTACAGTATATGAGTATTTAGGGTACAGTCGAGCCTCAATAGATTGAACACCGATGGCTCATTTACCATGTTTACTTCAAACTCAGTTTTGAGTCCCTATGAAACTCTTCCTACTGCTCAAGAAAATTATTTAGGGATTATTTTTTTTTTATTTTATGATGAAAATGTATGTTGTGTGTACTCATTAGAATTGCCTCATAGAGGCAATTCTAATGAGTACACTTAACATATAGTTGTTGTGTAGAAAATCGAAAAGATTTCACTAAATTATCGCTATTTGCTTCCTGACCCGGTGCCATGATTAACCCTCAGTGGCTCGAACTACCCATGTTTAGAACAAATTTCCATGGTCCCAAAGATGTTCGAGCCATTGTGGTTTGACTGTATATAAAGTAGTTAACTTTACATGCTTGGAAAGACAACGAACCTGGCACTAAAAATAAAGTTTGTGACTTGAACTCAGGATCACTCAGTGTGTGTGTGTGTATGTGGGTAGAAGGGGTTGGTTGGTTGTTTGGTTGGTTGGAGTTTAACAGCCCAGTCGACACTGTTAAAGTTATGTCTAGTGAGTCAGTTTACCTAACCACACTTTTCATGGGCAGGCTTTGTCCTCTAAATGGTTAACCCTTCTCATGCTGAATAAATTAAGATGTCACGCCCACTTCTAATTTCCAGCCAATCAAATTACTTGATCCAGGTTTTTGATAGAAATTCACATATTTCATGACAAACAGTGCAGATCCAGATCAGTTGGCTTCTCTAGAAGCCAAATGATCTGGATCTACACTGTTTGCTAAGACAAGGTATGACATGATTAGCAAGAGAAGGGTTAACCAGCATTTGCGTGAATTCTTTCACCAGAAACTGGCAACTGCCTTTCTTGAATCAGCAGAAAGGAGAGAATGACAGTAGAAAATATTTCATAATCAAATTCCACAAAAGAATGTAGCCAGACGCAGTGGGGATCAAACCTACAACCTCCTGATCACCAGTCGGACGTGCCAACTGAGTCACTCAGGCTGCTGAAGATGGAGTGAAGGAGGGGGTGGGGGCATTCAGGACATACAACTCTTCAATTTTTTTTTTTAACATTAAACTTTTACATGAAATTCTAAGTCCTTGATGAAGGGAATTGGCAGGACAAGCAGAGGTGGGGGAGAGGTTGGACTTGAAATAAACAAAACTTTGAACCAACATTTAACACCACTCCAGATACCGTATTGACCCTAAGTATGGGAAAACCTTAACTCCTTAACCCTTATCCTGCTGAATAATTTAATTAGCCACACCCATTTCTGACTATCAGCCAATCAGATTACATCATACAATGTTTTAGTTCAAATTCACAAACTGAATGACAAACAGTGTAGCTCTTGTTCAGATGGCTTCTTCAGAAGCCATCTGATCTGGATCTACACTGTTTGTAAAGGTAGGGGTTGTCGTGAACAGCAGGATAAGGGATAAGACACCTATCCTATTTTACTACCTGTTGATTTGTCTAAAATAGTGCTGGATGAGTGTCAAAAAGTGTAGACCCTGATCAGATGCCACATTCTGTGGCATCTGATCCTATTCTGTGGTATTTGATCTGGGTCTAAACTGTTTGCTCAGGCCTGTCTGTCCCAATATTTAGGGTTAATCCACATGCTCTCTTTTCTACTACTATTGGGCTCAGCCAGGCAGACCAAAACAGACACCACTGCAAATGAGCTGCCGGCCTCGGTGGCTCAATTGGATGCGCGTCCTACTGGAAACTAGGAGGTCACGGGTTTGATCCCCGCGGGGTTTGGCAACATTCTTTCATGGAGACTGATCATGAAATATTTTCTACGGTCATTCTCTCCCTTCCGCTGATTCAAGAAGGGCAGTTGTGCACAATACTGGTTAACCTCTTAGAGGACTAAGCCTGCCCAGTAAATGTGTGGTTAGGTAAACTGACCGCCCTCAACATGACCCCAATGGGTTGACTGGGCCGTACAGCCCCAACACAAACAAACAATTGCAAATGAGCCATCTCATCAGGATCTACACTGTTTGCCATTCTGTTTTTTTTTTCCCTTTTTTTTTTTGGTCTTTTTTATTGTCGACTGAAACTCCTATCTGCATCCAGTGGACATGTTCAAATTCAAGGATGGAAGAGTCCAATTCCAAAACTCAGGGATGAAAGGGTTAAAAGGTTAAACTCTTCTTAACTTATTGTAGACTAAATGAACTCCCCAACACTATATATTGGAACATTCTAGTTTTGATTTTAGGTACATCAGGCTATATGATTTAGATATTCACAGAGAAAAATGATTGAACTATCTGCAAACAGAGGAGACCCTGATCAGACGACGTGTTCTGCCGCATCTGATCTGGGTCTGCACTGTTTGCCAATTACTCTTTTAGGGGTCTCTAGACTACAATGGGTTAAACTTAAACGTAAGTAATTTGGTAAAACTTCTAAAAATTTTAACAGTAAAATCTCAAATTTAAGTCTTTAATTTGGCAAAAGTGGGGCTGTGGAAATACCTTACTTGTCTGGCTTGTCCCATTTCCCTGAGGACATGCAAATAATTTTAATTTACTTGTCCTGAGAAAAGAACTTCATAGCTCTAGCTAAGAAGAGTACCCAAATTATGAGATACATATTTTTCTTATTTCTCGAAGAATGCATATGTTGTGGGTACTCATTAGAAGTGCCTCATGGAGGCACTTCTAATGAGTACCCACAACATATCTCTTTATGGATAACTAGAGAAACTTGTCCCAGAGTTATCATCAAATACTCCTCCTGTAAGTAGGGAACACTGAACATCAGATGATCAGTACTTGAAAATTCTTAAAATTTCTACTCATCTTACATGACAGAGGTAATGTCAATTTTCAGTCAGGTAAATCTTGGTTGGACAAGTGGATTTTGACCATTTACTTGTCCGTAGACACCTAATAAAATTTGATAATACCACAACCATGGCAAAGTGGTGCAATTACATTGTAAACTGCCTCCCTTTGCATACTTGGTTACTTCTTGTTTAAATGGTGATGAAAATAAAATAAAATCTAACGGGCTGCAGTTGGAAACACTGAACATATAACAGAGCAAAAAACTGAGTCTCCATTTCATTGAGACTCTTCATTTGCAGCAGTGTAGTGTGCAGGGCTGCATATGCCCCCTAGCACCTGCTTAAGTTTGTTTGTGTTAAGGTTTAACAACACCTCAACCCTTGTGGGTCATTTTGTGTTGTCTCCCAGAGAAAGGGAGATTTGTTTGATTGTTTGTTTGTTTGATTTGGGCTTAAAGTCGCTTTCAACAATCTTTCAGTGATATCGCGACGGTGTCTGGATGTGGCAGAGAGCTCACTGCTCACTTTTAGAGTGCGCCTCACTGAACTATCACACCCCAGTCACTTTGATATGATATTTCACCCAGTCGCATTATACTGACACTGAGCTGACCAGTTCTAGCTCTACTTTCTTAATGCTGAGCACCAAGCAAAAGAGCAGCTAGTACCCAGTCACAAAGCCACTGTGCCAGTAGAGAAAGGGAGAAGAGAGATAGAAGAATTAGTAGTGGAGATGAAAAAGAGGGACAGAGGAGAAAGGAAAATGAATGAAAGTGAAGAAACAGAAGAAATAAAAGCATTCCCCCTCTACCCTTACCTGCTGCAAGGATAGTAGGTCTTGCCCAACTGTAAGCAAATGTCATTTTTTCAATATAATCTATAAATTTTTGGGATCCATCTTTGAACCGTGTTATATCCAAAACCCTGTTATAACTAACCATGTTATACAGAGGTTAAAGTGTACTAAAATGATACAGAAGAAAATCAAGATTTTTCTAACTGCCTGTATTGCAGAGTGGACTCACCTTTTGTAAAAATCCTATAAATATTTTGTCCAGACATAAAGTTGAGTGAGCTGCACATCTTAGCAGGAAAATCTGGAATACGAAAAATTATGATAAGAAATAATGAAAGATCATGAAAGATCATAGTAAGAGATAATGAAAGATGTTGGTAAGAGATAATGAAAGATCTTGGTCATCAAAGATCATAGTAAGAGATAATGAAAGATGTTGGTAAGAGATAATGAAAGATCTTGGTAGGAAATAATGGAAGATCATGGTACTACATGGTACTACATAATGAAACTAGAAATGTGTCAATATGACATAGATGCCCCCGCCCAGGGCCATCCTCACTCACATGCAGGGCCATAACTCTCATAATAATTGGCAGTTTTTACCCTAAATCTAAAAGTCACCTCAATGCTTCCTACCAAGTTTCAAATCAATTGGTCTTTTGGTTCAGAAGAAAAAGCAAAAAATAGATTTTCAAAAGCCACTACAGCGGCCATCTTTGATTTCCCATCTGAACTGTTTTAGCTATTTTTGATCTATAAGTCACCCTGATGCTTCCTATTAAGTTTCAAGTCAATTGACCTTCGGTTCAGGAGAAGAAGCGAAAAATAGATTTTCAAGAAGGCCGCCACTGAATTTCCCATCAGAACGATTTTAGCTTTTTTTTTTTTTATCTGCAAGTCACCCCAATACTTCCTACCAAGTTTCAAGTCAATTGGCCTTTTGGTTCGGGAGAAGAAGATAAAAAAGATTTTCAAGCTGGCGGCCATGGCGGCCACCTCTGATTTCGGATCAGAATGATTTTAGCTATTTTTGATCTACTAGTCACCCCGATGCCCCACACCAAGTTTCGAGTCAATCTGTTCAATGGTTCTGAAGGCGTTGTTGAAAATTCGAAAAGCTAATGGACAGACGGACGGATGTTCAAAAGAAATGATGGTTATGTCTCACATGACTCTTTTTATTATGTGACCCGTCACATAAAATGAAAATGTGTCACATAACACTCACTTAGACAGAATAAATCTGCCCAGTAGAGAGTAGTCACATCAACATACGGACAACAGTCACATATGTGACTGTTGTCCCAGTAGAGAGTAGTCACATAAACATACGGACAACAGTCACATATGTGACTGTTGTCCCAGTAGAGAGTAGTCACATAAACATACGGACAACAGTCACATATGTGACTGTTGTCCCAGTAGAGAGTAGTCACATAAACATACGGACAACAGTCACATATGTGACTGTTGTCCCAGTTGAGAGTAGTCACATAAACATACGGACAACAGTCACATATGTGACTGTTGTCCCAGTAGAGAGTAGTCACATAAACATACGGACAACAGTCACATATGTGACTGTTGTCCCAGTAGAGAGTAGTCACATAAACATACGGACAACAGTCACATATGTGACTGTTGTCCGTATGTTTATGTGACTACTCTCTACTGGGCAGATTTATTCTTTAGCCCAGACTGACAGACGATGGACAACAGGTGATCACATAAGCTGACCTGAATCTTCGCTCCAGGTGAGCTAATAAACTTAAACATTTGCTAGACTCTGGTAATGAACTTGACATACACACGTAAGCATTTATGGACAAAACACCAGAGTGATACACTTTATGCCCCAGTGTTGCCTTCTGCAAACAGTAGCATAAAATATTTTCTCATTTGTCCTAGAAAATAGGCTTCGACATTTCATGCAAATTGTCTCTTCAGGATTTATCACAAATCTGTCGTCAGCTGAATTACCCGAGAGTGAGGTAAAGGCTGAAAGCCTTTTATTTATACCGTATTTACCCTAAGTATTAAGACACCTTATCTACTTAGATTTTTGTCCTAAAATTTAAAATAGTCCATTCTACTACCTCTTGATATGTCTAAAATATTGCTGTACGTATGGCAAACAGTGTAGACCCTGATAAGATGCTGCATTCTGCAGCCTCTGATTTGGGTCTTCACTGTCTGCAAAGGCCTATCTGTTCCAATACTTAGGGTCATTATAGTATCAAAAGTGCATAATGCAGGTATCATGAAGTACTGATACTAACCATCAGTATAACAGTTACCTATATTCGATTTGATGTGATCTAGAGTTTTATGGCCCAGTCTACATGTTATGGTCATTTTGAGCCTGTCAATTAACATATTTGCACTTTTCCTAGGCAGGTTGAGTACTCAAAACAGTTAACCAGTCGTGACTTTGTGTACAAAAACTGTTATCCGCCCTTCTTGAATCAGTGAAAGGGGGTGACCTTCTTGAATCAGCTGAAGAGATTGACCTTCTTGAATCAGCAGAAGATGGGTGAGCTTGACCTTCTTGAATCAATCAAAGGGGTGACCTTCTTGAATCAGTGGAAGGGGATGAAAGACTACAAAAATTATTTCACAATCAGTTCCCATGAAAGTTTTGTGACAGAGTTGGGATTCAAACTTTTGACCCCTCGATCTGCAGTCAGATGCACTTCTGACTAAGCTATGGAGCCCACCCCGTCCCCTCACCTCCCCACCCCAACCCCCCTCCACCAAGGTTATCCATAAAATTACCTCTAATGCTGCTCGTCTTCTCTCTATAAAGTCTGCATCAAACTTGTCAGTTGCTAAATTCTGCCAGGCGTGAGACACCTAGAAATGTACAACCGATTACATAGTTCTTGATAAGAGGCGTCTTTCAATCCAGGGCCCAACTGTTCAAAACTATCGATGTCGTTAGTTAACATATCGTTAAATCTTTGATCATCAAATATGGCCTATAGGCTAATATTTTTGCTGAAAAAATGTTAGTAGCTTTTGCATTTGCAAAAGCTACTCACATTTTTTCAGCAAAAATACCTGTGAATTAGATATTGTACTTACTAGAAGAGATAACATTTTGATCACTAACAAGCTCGTTAAGCTAACAACACTTTAAACAACTGGGCCCAGAAGTATTGATATTTTTCTTATTTCTCCACAAAAACATACATTTTGGGTACTCATTAGAAATGCCTCCTCCACAAAAACATATGTTGTGAATACTCATTAGAAACGCCTTCTCAACAAAAAACATATGTTGTGGGTACTCATTAGAAATGCCTTCTCCACAAAAACATATGTTGTGGGTACTCATTAAAAATGCCTTCTCCACAAAAACATATGTTGTGGGTACTCATTAGAAATGCCTTCTCCACAAAAACATATGTTGTAGGTACTCATTAGAAATGCCTTCTCAACAAAAAACATATGTTGTGGGTACTCATTAGAAATGCCTTCTCAACAAAAAACATATGTTGTGGGTACTCATTAGAAATGCCTTCTCCACAAAAACATATGTTGTGGGTACTCATTAGAAATGCCTTCTCCACAAAAACATATTATGTGGGTACTCATTAGAAATGTCTTCTCCACAAAAACATAGGTTTAGGGTGCTCATTAGAAGCACCTCAGCGAGCCACTTCTAATGAATACCCACAAATTATGTTTTCGTGGAGAATAAGAAAAATATTTAGCTGATTCCCACTCTTATTTAGAATAGAACATTCCAGATAATGACCTCTAAATCTACATTCTACTCAGTGTTAACCCTTACCACTTTGCATGATGGGTAAAAATTTCAGCAGACTACATTTTGAAACATTTTTCTTATTTTTCCTACAAAATAGGATTAGACACTTCATCTGTTAAATTCTATTTTCCTAAGGCGACAATTTGCATGAAGTGTCAGATCAATTTGTCGTCTGCTGAATTTCCCTTTAGCTTGTAGAATTTGTAGCAGATGCCATTCAATTTTTTTCAGAGAAAATAAGTCTTGACATTTCACATGAAATGTCAAGACTTATTTGCTCTGAAAAAAATAAAAAATAGACATGTGTCCAAAGTATACAGATGCCTCTGTCCTTTGCTCTTTGCCCATATGGCAACAACATCTGAATGCATAAATTTCAACAACTCACTGGTGTAAAATTCCCTCAAAACTTGCTTACCCTTATGGTCTAAATTTTTTCACTTTGATGCTAAAAATGAAGAAAAAGTGAAAGAAGTCCTAAAAATCTCACTCACCCTGCTTTAAAATTTACTCACAAATGCGAGCTGGTGAATGGAATTTTACATCCCCGCAAGTATTTTCCAAATGCTCAATCTGATCTGTTATACATTTTGACCCCTACCCCTGCCCCAGGGCATGACCCAGGGGCAATTCTAGCACTGAGATGAAGGTTTTAGATCTGGGTAAGTACCATGCAAAATTTTAACTTCCTAACATAACAGATACCGGTACCCAAGTTATGATCTCCAAGAGAAACACGGACGTAATATCAACGTAAATTTGAATGTTAACTTAAGCATTTGTTAGGCTCTGGTCATGAACCTGACATACGAACGTGACATACACGTGTACGTACGTAACAACAGCATGAAACGCTATATGCCCCCTTCCTGCCTTCATCAGGCGATGCATAAAAACATATGTTTCAATGAATTTTGTCATTGTATCGAGTGTCGGTATAAAGAGGGTTGACTATAATATATTCATTCATCCTTGAATATGAACTTGTCTACTGATGCAAACAGGGGTTTCAATCTAAAATCAAAAACAGAATGGCAAATAGTGTAGATCCTGATGAGGCGGCTCATTACGAGCCTCTACAATGTTTGCATAGGTATCTGTATTGGTCTGCCGGGCTGAAAGGGCTAATTGATAATGTGTTAACCCTTAAAATGCCAAGAAAACCTGCATCTGAAACTGTTGTCTGTTTATGTTGTCTGCTGAATATTCTTTCAAACTTTTCAAACCTATTTTTGCATACAGGCATACAGTGTGGACCCTGGTCAGACTGCTCCTAAAGGAGCAGTCTGATCTGGTCCTACACTATTTGCAAAAATAACTTAAAATCACTAGCAGATGACAAAGCAGACGACAACTGTTGTGACTGGCAGTTTAATAGGTGATGAGCCAATACCCAAATTTTTGGAAGTCGGTACCATCAGTCCTGAACAATTCCCCCTATGATTTTCATGCGGGACTACATGTGTAGACTTGTAAAAAATTAGGGGGACACATACTGGTGGTAGCTTTATGGGTGAAAACTGCACGTTTTTTACGTTACCCCCACAATTTAGAATACAACATATTAAATACGAACAATCTACAAAAATAATTAAAACTTGATTTGGTACGAATAACTTTGCACTTTCTACTTGTTTAGTATCCTTTGTTTACTTTACAATATATTTAGAGACTGTTTAGACAACCCGTTTGTTACCTACGTGACAATTTTAGACTATCTTGAGACTTTGTGATAACGCGTCTATGTTTGTTCTTCTTGAAGTATATCTTTACTTTTTCTGTCTCTTCAAAACACACTCTAACTGTCAAATGGGATGAAAAATATGCATTACAATATGAAAAACAAAATTATTCGACACTAGTTGCGAGCTATAGGGCCAATTACATACTGCCCCTTTGTTACGTTGTTTTAAGAAAATCACATAAACTTCGAATTCGAGATTCATCAAAACGTTTAAATGCGAACAATAGCTAAGGTTTTCAGACATTCTAACTGTCACACAAATATATTCAGCAATTTTTTTTCTGAACTGCTTCCTAAAAGTTCAGTTTTGGTAACGCATGTAATAATTTTCAATTCCTTTGTTAAGTGGACAAACCACGTTGTCTTGGTGACTTTTCAACAGGATTAAAACTGAATTTCAGCTGGAAAATCAGCACACGGACTGTTCATGTTAACAATATGCTTTTTCTGCTATTCAAATTGAAAACATACTTATAATGTAACGTACATTACTTGTAAATTGTGTCTGAATCAAAGTATGAATAGAAACGAATTTATTTCGACAGCATTTTCTTCAAATATCTAATATTATATTTCCCCCGAGATTAAAAGCATGGCTTGTAAATCATACACAATCAATCGAACAGGAGCTTTCAGTCCTCCCTCCCTCCATTCTAGGCAATCTAACATTCCGCACTGTCTAATCATAGTCTTACTTGTTCGATGATACCTGTTTGCTTATCCAATAGTTTCAGTCTAATATAAAGAGCCTCTGGCTAGTTTCTGTACCTGAACAAAAAATTCTGAGTGGTACTTGATCGGAAATCCCGAACCAGGTATTCTTGTGACGAGGCTCTGTCTCAGACGTGGTTTACGATCAGGTTAGACATAAACAGGTCTGCTCAGCTACGGAGAACAGCCAGTCCTGACTATTCCGATATAGAAAATGATGGCAAAATGCTACATGTATTTTGAAAGCGAACGACAAAGGTGTGGTATGTGGACGGCACAAAAATGCAGGCTGATCTGCGCCTTTTTTAAGCTTTGCATAAGATATGTTTTCTAATGATGTGGCTCATATTATAATCGATTGATCCCAGCCATGTAAAGCACTGTCTTAAAATTGTATTTTCAAAAACGTCATACGTACGTTTGCTTGAAAATACAGCGTTACAAATTGATAAAAATACAATAATTACGCCACTGCGATACGTTATCGTTGCTTGTCGTTTAGAAGTTTTAGAAGTTTTCCATAGAGCAAAACAGTCAAATTTTCAGAAGTGTTTATAAAGAAAACTATCGTTTCATATGCTGTAATCATTCTTTTCTTCTTTCTTTCTTACCCAAGACATTTCTTTAATCATTCTTCATTTTATAATTCTTGGTTATTCTTTTGTTTCATTCTGTTTGTCTAGTACGACTAAATATCTTTTCTTCTTTCTTTCTTACCCGAGACATTTCTTTAATCATTCTTCACTTTATAATTCTTGGTTATTCTTTTGTTTCATTCTGTTTGTCTAGTACGACTAAATATCTTTTCTTCTTTCTTTCTTACCCGAGACATTTCCATAGCCATTCTTCACTTTGTGTTTCTTGTTTATTTTTATTTTTTTTATTTTATTTTTTTTTATTTTTTGTTTTATTCTGTTTGTCTAGTACAAACAAATATAAACTGTATAGCATTTCCTAGAATAGCAGGCCTGTTGATTGCAGAGTTATGGAAATGGACTCTGATTCTGACATTGAAATCCCAGAAAACAACAAAGAACGGAGATGTTTACAAACGAATGTATCATTTGTGGTGAATATGGTTTAACGGAACAGTTTTGCCAACCGAAGGATCAAGAGTCATGGACAAAGCTCCTCGAGGCGGCCACTTGCGCTAGTTTGGAAAGCTTCTTCGGTATAAAGAACACCATATTTATTATCATCCAGAGTGCAGAAAGATATTTTGTCACAAGAAAGCGTCACAAAAATTAAGAAAGAACAGAGCTTTTCTTGTTTGAATGATAAAAGTATCGAGATTGCTCAAAGGCCAAGCAGAGAAAGGCCAGAATCTTCAGGCAGCGTATGTGCTGAAGTTTGCAAATTTTGCGACAGAAAAACAAAATATCAGAAAGGAACCAAAAACAGAGAAAAATTAACACAGGCCGTTGATTTAAGAGCAGACAATACTATACGAGAAGTGGCAACAAAGAAGGGGGACACAAAAATCATGGCTATTGCATCAAGGGAATTAGTTGCCGCTGAGGCACACTACAAGATATCATGTAATAACAAGAGCTGTCGGAGGACAGCGAGCTCGCCTGCTGGGTACATTTTATATTGTAACATTTTTATCATTAAGCCATATAATATAGGTCACACTGACCTAGATGTATTTGTATGTAAATCATTTTGTCACATAGATATAACAATCCAGGTATGACAATTCTCCATGAAATAGTAATAAAAATAAAAGGCAAAATCACTGAAGCATGAAATATAGGTCACAATGACCTAGATATAGTAAGTGGTCATTCATTGGGTCACATGGAACTAATATCCCAGGTGTGACATTTATCCAACAAATATTCAAGATATAAGGCAAAATCACTGAACCATGAAATATAGGTCACAACAACAGAGATATATTTTGACGTCAATAATCGGGTCACAAGGAACTAATATCCCAGGTGTGACATTTATCCAACAAATAGTATTCAAGATATAAGGCAAAATCACTGAACCATGAAATATAGGTCACAATGACCTAGATATAGTAAGTGGTCATTCATTGGGTCACATGGAAGTAATATCCAAGGTGTGACATTTATCCAACAAATAGTATTCAAGATATAAGGCAAAATCACTGAACCATGAAATATAGGTCACACCAACAGAGATATATTTTGACGTCAATAATCAGGTCACAAGGAACTAATATCCCAGGTGTGACATTTATCCAACAAATAGTATTCAAGATATAAGGCAAAATCACTGAACCATGAAATATAGGTCACACCAACAGAGATATATTTTGACGTCAATAATCAGGTCACAAGGAACTAATATCCCAGGTGTGACATTTATCCAACAAATAGTATTCAAGATATAAGGCAAAATCACTGAACCATGAAATACAGGTCACAATGACCTAGATATAGGAAGTGGTCATTCATTGGGTCACATGGAAGTAATATCCCAGGTGTGACATTTATCCAACAAATAGTATTCAAGATATAAGGCAAAATCACTGAACCATGAAATATAGGTCACAATGACCTAGATATAGTAAGTTGTCATTCATTGGGTCACATGGAACTAATATCCCAGGTGTGACATTTATCCAACAAATAGTATTCAAGATATAAGGCAAAATCACTGAACCATGAAATATAGGTCACAATGACCTAGATATATAGGTCACAATGACCTAGATATAGTAAGTGGTCATTCATTGGGTCACATGGAAGTAATATCCCAGGTGTGACATTTATCCAACAAATAGTATTCAAGATATAAGGCAAAATCACTGGACCGTGAAATCTAGGATGACCTTGACCGTAAAATGTAGGTCACCATGACCTTCACTCTCTTACACCTAAACTGATGTCACATAGTTAGCTGATGTATAACCAGTTGTGTCTATAACCTGTAGGCATATAAGATTTTACAAATGTGTCCTAGATTTTGACCCCTAGCCCCACCCCAAGGCCCACCCTGAGGTATGAACCCAGGGGTATGTTCTTTTGGAATCTCAGAAGACTCGTCCAGGTACCCAAATTCTAAATATGAATGCTCTATGAGGAGTGAAAGTCAAGATATAAGAATTTGAAAAACTTTAACACAGTATTACAAAGGTGTCCTAGATTCTGACCCCTAGCCCCACCCAGGGGCATGAACCCAGGGGTTTATTCTCTTGGAATCTCAGAAGACCCTCCAAGGTACCTAAGTTCCAAATTTGATGCCTCTGTGAGGAGTGACTGTTGAGATATAAGCATTTGAAAAACTTTAACGCAGTGTGACGGGAACGGGAACGCAAACGCAAACGCAAACGGCAAACGCAAACGCAAACGCAAACGTGGACGACCGGGGTGACTACAATAGCTCTCCTTGTACTTCGTACAGGCGAGCTAAAAAATTACACATTCACAGCCACGGACAGAGAGAAGCTGCCGAAGAAAAGACAGCAGCAAATATGCAAAGATAGAATCAGAGGCACACTCTGCTTTGTTTGAGATTCTTCGCAGTGTTCTCTTTTCGAACCCACGTGTTATGCCCATGTCAGTTATAACAGATCATATTATTAAGACTATGGAAATGATGGGTGCTCAAGGTATCAAGGACAGTACCAAAAACACATAAAAACATAACTCATGACTGAGTTCGGCAACAGTATAGAGATCGTTACCAACGTAAATGGGAAGTTGTTTTTAACCCCTGACAATTTGTCAAATTTTCTTTCCATGGATGCGACTCAGTCAGCGCCTTTAGTGGTCGCGGAAAAGTCGGTGGTCTGAAGCTTGTTATGAAGGGGCGGGGATGGGGGGCCGGGGGGTAAACTGCAGAAAGCCATGAAAAAGGATTGGGTAAGGCTTGCATTCTGTCTGAGGAACTGTTTACATTGTTGCAAGAGTTTGTGTGTAAAATGTATGCTTCACATGACTTGAGATACCAGTTGTTTAGGGTCAAGAAAGGAGATGTACATATGTAGATTCTAGTCAACCTCCACCTTGTAAAGATACCCTCATGCTTCATGCTATGCAGGTTAATTATTTAGCATGTGTATGGAAAAGATGTTTGGAGCAAGAAACAGACACACCAAGCTCAGAGGGACATGAGTGGATGATAGAAGATGGACAGCTAGTAATTGACTGGATGCTGGGTTTGCCTGCCCCGCAAGATGTGATGGAGCTGATCACATGTAAATGCAGTAGAATTGCAAAGCCCTTGAATGCCAGTGTGTTGCAAATGCACTGAAATGTTCGCCAGCATGTAAGAATTGGTTTTGTGACAACATGATTGACGACAACTTTGAAGAGAATGGTGACGATACAGCTGATGAAGATGAAAGTGATTACGACGGCGACGATAATGCATGAAATTAATGAAATGAGTATTCTTTACATCTCCCAGTTGGTGGTAAGTGATTGTTTAAGCAACCCTAATTAGATGCAAGCAGAACGTCTTTTTCACATCAGTGCCTCATTTTTTTATTAAGACCCAGCTGAATGAGCTGAATTATGACTTCATTTTTTTTCAGAGTGTCTTAATTTTATGTATTTATATATGTTTAACCTTATGTTACATATGTTACCTTAGGCTCACAAGAACAGTGGTCTTCAATCAAAAGGCAATTATTGATTTACTTTTGTATCATAAGGAACATCTCTTTTATGAATGCAAACTATGTGACATTCTTTTAAAAGTAGTTCCTTTGTTAAAAACAACAGACACATATATTCATTTACTGCCTTATATTTGATTTAAAAATAGGTCGCAAATTATGCTATTGTGATATATTTTCAATAGTTTGGCCTTCAGTTCAATGTAGTTTGCAAATATTCAAGCCAATTGACAATAAAAGGACAGTAGTAAAGGGAAAACTGAAGCCTAGACCTATAATTTGCATATATGTTATATACGTTACCATTATCGTTAGGTATGGGTGTATGGTTTTTTTGTTGTTGTTTTTTTAACATATAACATTATTATATGTCTTGCAGCCTAGTGTCATCAAATAAAGTGATATAAGCCTCCTCATTTGTTCACTACTGCATTGATTAGTGAGTTATAGTTAATGAACATCCTTGTTTATGAGGACTTTTTGTATAGGGGTAGGGCTTTTCAAATGGCCATAAATCAAAAAGTATATTAGATAAAGTAAATCCCATGACAAATTTGGAAAGTAAATTAAATTATCTACCCCACCAATATAAAAGAAACCGATTTTGTTCCTTTATGCATTTACAAGGCTAAATAATTCAAAAAGGTTTAACCAATTTTTGGGGTGCTTTTTAAAATGTAATGTAAACAACATTCAACCCTTTTCAACAAGAGCTGTCGGAGGACAGCGAGCTCGCCTGCTGGGTACATTTTATATTGTAACATTTTTATCATTAAGCCATATAATATAGGTCACACTGACCTAGATGTATTTGTATGTAAATCATTTTGTCACATAGATATAATAATCCAGGTATGACAATTCTCCATGAAATAGTAATAAAAATAAAAGGCAAAATCACTGAAGCATGAAATATAGGTCACAATGACCTAGATATAGTAAGTGGTCATTCATTGGGTCACATGGAACTAATATCCCAGATGTGACATTTATCCAATAAATATTCAAGATATAAGGCAAAATCACTGAACCATGAAATATAGGTCACACCAACAGAGATATATTTTGACGTCAATAATCGGGTCACAAGGAACTAATATCCCAGGTATGACATTTATCCAACAAATAGTATTCAAGATATAAGGCAAAATCACTGAACCATGAAATATAGGTCACAATGACCTAGATATAGTAAGTGCTCATTCATTGGGTCACATGGAACTAATATCCCAGGTGTGACATTTATCCAACAAATAGTATTCAAGATATAAGGCAAAATCACTGAACCATGAAATATAGGTCACAATGACCTAGATATAGTAAGTAGTCATTCATTGGGTCACATGGAACTAATATCCCAGGTGTGACATTTATCCAACAAATAGTATTCAAGATATAAGGCAAAATCACTGAACCATGAAATATAGGTCACAATGACCTAGATATAGTAAGTGGTCACTCATTGGGTCACATGGAACTAATATCCCAGGTGTGACATTTATCCAACAAATAGTATTCAAGATATAAAGCAAAATCACTGAACCATGAAATATAGGTCACAATGACCTAGATATAGTAAGTGGTCATTCATTGGGTCACATGGAAGTAATATCCCAGGTGTGACATTTATCCAACAAATAGTATTCAAGATATAAGGCAAAATCACTGAACCATGAAATATAGGTCACACCAACAGAGATATATTTTGACGTCAATAATCGGGTCACAAGGAACTAATATCCCAGGTGTGACATTTATCCAACAAATAGTATTCAAGATATAAGGCAAAATCACTGAACCATGAAATATAGGTCACACCAACAGAGATATATTTTGACGTCAATAATCGGGTCACAAGGAACTAATATCCCAGGTGTGACATTTATCCAACAAATAGTATTCAAGATATAAGGCAAAATCACTGAACCATGAAATATAGGTCACAATGACCTAGATATAGTAAGTGGTCATTCATTGGGTCACATGGAAGTAATATCCAAGGTGTGACATTTATCCAACAAATGGTATTCAAGATATAAGGCAAAATCACTGAACCATGAAATATAGGTCACACCAACAGAGATATATTTTGACGTCAATAATCGGGTCACAAGGAACTAATATCCCAGGTGTGACATTTATCCAACAAATAGTATTCAAGATATAAGGCAAAATCACTGAACCATGAAATATAGGTCACAATGACCTAGATATAGTAAGTGCTCATTCATTGGGTCACATGGAACTAATATCCCAGGTGTGACATTTATCCAACAAATAGTATTCAAGATATAAGGCAAAATCACTGAACCATGAAATATAGGTCACAATGACCTAGATATAGTAAGTGGTCATTCATTGGGTCACATGGAACTAATATCCCAGGTGTGACATTTATCCAACAAATAGTATTCAAGATATAAGGCAAAATCACTGAACCATGAAATATAGGTCACAATGACCTAGATATAGTAAGTTGTCATTCATTGGGTCACATGGAACTAATATCCCAGGTGTGACATTTATCCAACAAATAGTATTCAAGATATAAGGCAAAATCACTGAACCATGAAATATAGGTCACAATGACCTAGATATAGTAAGTGCTCATTCATTGGGTCACATGGAAGTAATATCCCAGGTGTGACATTTAACCAACAAATAGTATTCAAGATATAAGGCAAAATCACTGAACCATGAAATATAGGTCACAATGACCTAGATATAGTAAGTGGTCATTCATTGGGTCACATGGAAGTAATATCCCAGGTGTGACATTTATCCAACAAATAGTATTCAAGATATAAGGCAAAATCACTGGACCGTAAAATCTAGGTGACCTGGACCGTAAATTGTTTGTGTTGAGGTTTTACGGCCCAGTCAACCCAATGGGGTCATGTCGAGCGCGGTCAGTTTACCTAACCACACGTTTACTGGGCAGGCTTAGTCCTCTAAGCGGTTAACCAGTACTGTGCACATTCTTTCGCCAGAAACTGACAACTGCCCTTCTTGAATCAGCGGAAGGGAGAGAATGACCGTAGAAAATATTTCATGATCAATCTCCATGAAAGAATGTTGCCGACCTCGGCGGGGGTTGAACCCGCGACCTCCTGGTCTCCAGTCGGACGGCGCATCCAACTGAGCCACCGAGGCCGGCCCTGGACCGTAAAATGTAGGTCACCATGACCTTCACTCTCTTACACTTAAACTGATGTCACATAGTTAGCTGATGTATAACCAGTTGTGTCTATAACCTGTAGGCATATAAGATTTTACAAATGTGTCCTAGATTTTGACCCCTAGCCCCACCCCAAGGCCCACCCTGAGGTATGAACCCAGGGGTATGTTCTTTTGGAATCTCAGAAGACTCGTCCAGGTACCCAAATTCTAAATATGAATGCCCTATGAGGAGTGAAAGTCAAGATATAAGAATTTGAAAAACTTTAACACAGTATTACAAAGGTGTCCTAGATTCTGACCCCTAGCCCCACCCAGGGGCATGAACCCAGGGGTTTATTCTCTTGGAATCTCAGAAGACCCTCCAAGGTACCTAAGTTCCAAATTTGATGCCTCTGTGAGGAGTGACTGTTGAGATATAAGCATTTGAAAAACTTTAACGCAGTGTGACGGGAACGGGAACGCAAACGCAAACGCAAACGTGGACGACCGGGGTGACTACAATAGCTCTCCTTGTACTTTGTACAGGCGAGCTTAAAAATCTAAAAGTTGTGAAAATGTCTTCTATATAATGATTTCTTATATTGACACTATTATTTATTTACATATTTATAGTTTTTATATTCATTTCAGTTCCATGAAAGTTTTGTGAATTATTTTAATTTTCTGGGGTATCGTAGTTAACACTAAGATTTAGACCATAAAGCTACCACTCAGACACGTCCCCCTGATTTTTTCCGACTCTTCACATATTCCTCTTATCGAAAAGCCTAGGGGGATCTGTTCTGCTTGGATGGTACCGGCATCTCAATCAGCTCATCCACTATAAGGGTTAATTATTTGCCATGTGTTTTCCTTTAAAGATGGATCCCACATTAGCTCACAAAAGAATTGTTAAGGAGTATTTGGTGATAATTCTGGGATATTTTTTCTTATTTCTCCATAAAAACATATGTTGTCAACTTGTGGATACTCATTAGAAGCTCCTCACATGATTTGATGGACAAATGGAGAAAATTATCCCATAATTATCACCAAATACTCCTCCTTAACCCTTAAAGCACCAATCACAACAACTGTCGTCTGTTTGTTTGTGTTGAGGTTTTACGGCCCAGTCAACCCAATGGGGTCATGTCGAGCGCGGTCAGTTTACCTAACCACACGTTTACTGGGCAGGCTTAGTCCTCTAAGCGGTTAACCAGTAATGTGCACATTCTTTCGCCAGAAACTGACAACTGCCCTTCTTGAACCAGCGGAAGGGAGAGAATGACCGTAGAAAATATTTCATGATCAATCTCCACGAAAGAATGTTGCCGACCTCGGCGGGGGTTGAACCCGCGACCTCCTGGTCTCCAGTCGGACGGCGCATCCAACTGAGCCACCGAGGCCGGCAACTGTCGTCTGCTTTGACTTCTGCCGTTATTTTAAAAGTAATTGTTGCAAACACTGTTTGCCTATATGCAATAAAAGCACCGCAAGCATAATACCCCGCCATAGCAATTATTTGTTTATGTATTAAAGTTATCGTTGCGAAAATGTCTGGAAAGAAAATGACGGAGGGACAGATAACAATCCTAAACAGATCTTGATAATATCAATGCGTATAGCAAGTTTGGTTAAAAGGCCTTGTTATTTACTCAAGTTATCATCCAGAAATGAAAATATGGGCGTGTCTCGGGCAGATAACTCGGTAAATATTAGACGAAATTTGCCCATTAGCAATTCCAAACCAGATCTCCTTAATGTCAATACATATAGCAAGTTTGGTTAAAATCCCTTATTTACTAAAGTTATCATCTGGAAACGAAAATATGGGTGTGTCTCGGGCAGGTAAGTCCTAAAAAGTTTGACGAAATTTGCCCATTAGCAATCCCAAACCAGATCTCCTTAATGTCAATGCATATAGCAAGTTTGGTGAAAATCCCTTGTAATTTACTCAAGTTATCGTCCGGAAACAAAAATATGGGCGTGTCTCGGGCAGATAACTCCGTAAAAATTTGACGAAATTTGTCCATTAGCAATCCCAAACCAGATCTCCTTAATGTCAATGCATATAGCAAGTTTGGTGAAAATGAAGTTTTTTAAAAGTAAAACATATTTTAACGAGTAATACTTAACCTATAGATAATGTGCTATTCTCTTCTGTTTTCACACCTTCCACAGAAAAAACGACCTTTCAGTCGTTAATTAAAGTCTTAAACCAGAAGGTCCCTTAGGCAGTTACCTGTGTGACGTAACTCTTCCCGCTCAATTGACCATGTGTCAGTTTCTTTTATGTGTAAAACAATAGACACAATTAGGAGAGATAAGTGAGGGTGGACGGAGGGAGATAATTGATTATCTATAGGTTAAGTATTACTCGTTAAAATATGTT
Source organism: Anodontia alba (assembly GCA_964016985.1). Taxonomy (NCBI): domain Eukaryota; kingdom Metazoa; phylum Mollusca; class Bivalvia; order Lucinida; family Lucinidae; genus Anodontia; species Anodontia alba. The sequence goes on from OZ024831.1 coordinate 95,653,795, forward strand.
TTACTTTTAAAAAACTTCATTTTAACTTCATAATACATTAACCTATAGATAATGTACTAGAATTTGCAGAATAGGAGGGAGGTGCTCTCCTAATTCTAACACCAATAATATCTCACCACTTCTGGTTAAGACTCAGGAAACTCAAAGGAATCAGATACATTCTAATTCTATATTTAATAGAAAGAATGATCTAGATTCACAAAATAGCATATCTTTAAGGTGTTATGATCTAACAACCTTATATATATTAGTAGACTCTAGAGGAAGCCAGTTCTTAAGTCTCAGAGACCTAACATTGGCCCCCCCCCCCCCCCCCCTCTTTTTTTCTTTTTGGGAAACAACAATTGGCTTCAAAAAGAAAAAGGAAGTCATTGAGACATAACATAAATATTCCATCGCAAAGTAAGCTAGGAATATAGAAATATTTTCAAAACAAAATTTGTAAAACAAAAAGCCAAGACCATACACTGTAAGTAATCTATGTAGGATCTTGAATAAATAAGGAAAAGTCTACTCGGTGGAGTTTCCTATAGATAACTGACATATGTAGATATTTTGGATAAAATTCTAGATATGTGAAGCTATGTAATTGTAATAGTCTAAGCTATTAGAATTATAAACTAATTAGATTCTGTTAATTGGAGCGACAGGACAGTTTCCGATGAACAGACACAGACTTAAAATAACCATAATGTGTAATTATTTCCCTTTGATCAAATTAAAGAAGGGGAGATAATAAAAGTAGATGGAATTAACTTAACTATAACTAAGTTATCCATCAGAAGAAAAAAGGTGTAGACAAACATAATGGTTAAAACTATTGCTAGACTAATTGTATAACGAATTTTTAGTCAAGCAATAAAATAATACAGAGTTTGCATATAACTGCTGGGAAGAAAAAACAACCTAAACCATTGATAATTAGTTTTGTCATAGACATATTAAAACGTTTGATGTCCTGACAAAAAAATAAAGAATAAACTGTCAACATCATAACTTAAGAGTTTGACAGAGAATAAGAGAGATAAGAATAAGGTTGATCGCAGCAAACTGTATGACGGTCATAGTTTGGCTAAATCTTACCGTATTGATAAGATTAAGCAATAATAAATAAGCTGGATAGAATCTTTCTATACCAGAAGATTGTCATGAAAAGTACTCCTGAGTAAATAATCATGGAAATCAAGAAATGTTAAAAAATCCACTTTGATACGAATCAAAATGTTCATAAAAAGAGAAGGACTCAGAGAAAAAGTAATAGTGTGATAATCTCTGAAGAAAGATTATACAATAATACTGATTAATAATCTCAAAAAACACTTAATTTAAAAGTTAAGAGATAGTATTACTATTCTATACGCATATTTAAGAATAGTAAGAAATATATTAATACTAAATAAAAATTATACTACTGAACAAAATTCCCGCTATAAATAATAGGTTAAGCGTAACTATTATTTAAGCAAGGAATTATTAAACATATAACTCTCTATAAAATTACTGCCCGGAAATTTTATAGATAAACATTCAATCAAATTTTTAGAATTGAATATTAATAGAATAAAATCTATGTCTGCATAATTGGTAATTCCTGAAATATCAAATTACGTACTCGCAAATGAGTTCAGGAAGAAAATACATATATATACTCTCGAGATCTATGTGTAAACCATAGCGAGTAATAATATTATTACCGCGATCCCTGACGGAAGGGTAAAAACATGTATATGAAAGAGATAATAATTAATTTAACGTCATATAGGTTTAAGATAAAATTTGTTTAATCTTTAACCAATATGCAGCAACAGTGACTCGATATTCTGTATTCGTACGTAGAAAAGGAGTACTTAGTCATTAGAATTTTGTATGATTGAAATAGAGATAATGGGATCTAAAAGGATGTATCTCCATGAACTGAATCGAAGGATAATATCCATTCTAAAAAACTAGGGCTTGTTTTAGGCTTAGTTTAACAAGCGTAGAATTGAATTATTTCCAAGTATTCATGAAGTCGTTATGCTCTGAATACTGAGAAAAATGTTAAAATATTGTTTAGGAAATAAAAAAGTGACTGTTCCACAATGTTAGCTAGATTTAAACCTGGAACATAGCGAGAAGGTCAATCTAATTTAAAAGTAAGATGAGAAAGATAAATAATGAAGATAGATATATAAATATCGGAATAATATATTATCTCCAACAATTATCAAATAATCTGAATGTTTAAAAGCATAAATACTACTCGAAAGTTTATTTACCGAATGTATAATCGGAGAAAACTCTCAGTATGTTCAAAAACGTATCACAAAAGTAAGATCTGACCAGGAACGTAGGTGCAGCACTTACTAAGTTGTGAAGTTAATATAAACATATTTTATATTATAAATTGAAGCAGTGCATTTCAAAATCATCGACATCTTGAAATGACTTATTGTGTGGAAAATAAATAAATATCCAGTTTCGGAAAAGATATTTATCTATATATATAGACCATTTTTGATGCGGACTGGAAATCAAGATATTAATCTTTGCATTATTCGCAAACTGAACTTGAACTCTTAGCGAGAATTACTATGATCCCTTTAACGAATGTAAACATAAAGGAGGGGTAAAGAGATAATTAAGAGTGTCTTAATTCTTTACCGGCTCATAATTAAGGATGTTTTCCCTTTTGTCTAAGCCTAGACTATAGATTGATTAATATAAATATAATAATATCTGCTATTCTGAGGTAAACTCTCGTTAATTAACCTCTAAGCATATATCAAAAATATATATCAACATAATCTAGAGCTTCGGTAAGTTTAGAGGAAGGAAATGATTGACTTTGGCAGTTTCTGAATAGTTACAAAGTCAATAAAACAAAATATCAAAAGGAAAGTATTGTATATAATATCTAATTTAGGCAATAATAATCTGTCACGTACTGAATAATTAATGCCTTTACTAAATATGTATCCATTGTCAATACCAAAGTGCAAGAAAATTTTGATTGACATGGACTCTAGTTATAAATAAAATATTAGAGGTATAGAGCTAGTCGAAGCAAAACTATTCCTCAATAAGATAAAGTAGACCTATAATATACGAGGATTAATTGGGTCTAGAATTATAATCATAATAAAATTATTATTCCAATATGAAGAATCTTCAGCGTAAGAGATTCTTACTGAGGAAAAAATATCTGGTATATTGCTATCGTAGTTTTAAATGATCCAGAAGAAAAAATAAAACAGGCAAAGTAAAGAACGTATCGAATTATATCTATGCCTAAATATAAGATTTTTTTCTTATTTATTATTTTATAGCAGAGTTTAGACAGAGCACGACTGACCTAGACTCTTATATAATCAATCAAAAGATAGTATAAAATAGAATAATAGCTTATCGGATCAACTATTTTCCATGTAGAAAAGGCAAAAGGAAAATATGTATCTCAACTAGAATTTTAAATCGTAGTAATCTAGAGAGGTAGCGAATAAATAAATAAACTGTTAATTTATTTATCTGGTTGGTGTAAATTTCCGATACCTTAAGAATGAAAAATTAATAGAAAGTAGAAAAGATTGATTGCTACTTTCTTGTCAATTTACTCCTTAGATTACATGCTGATTACATATCGGAGCATGTAGAAGAAAAACAGGGGAGGAAAGAAGAAAATTTTTTAGATTTCGTGTATATTTTTCTTCTTATAAATAACGATAGTTTTATAGTTCACCTTTGCCCTAGAGCCGAATAAGGTGAATATGTAAGAAGTTAATCTCTTTGTAGCGAATAAAAAAGATATAATTATAGCTGGAAGTATCTTCTACACTTAGTGAATGAATTGCGAATTTGATCGTAACCGATAATTCTTAATTCATTTTCAATAATAAATATATATATAGAATTTAAGTCAAGTTCAAAAGTGACTGGACAGAATTCAACAATATAAATGGCTACTAGGTATTAGAACCCATCGCTGTCATTCAATAACCTATAATCCAAGACTATACATGTCTATAGTGGTTATTAAATAAATATATGTTGAGCGAGTACTAGTGACTACTACTCGCACACTAGTAATCCGACACAAAGTCTACGAAACTACTGCCCGGTGGAATTTCGTTAGAATGACCTGGCACTACTCTACGAAGTGCCTCCCGATGAAATTTTCGTTAGAGCCGGAATTTAACCGCTTTCTAGCGAATTAAAGAGATAAAACATCATTTGAATGACCTGGCACTAGTCTACGAACTGCTGCCCGGTAAGAATTTTGTTATAGTCGGAAGTTTAACTATTTCTAGCGGATAAAAGAGTAAAACATAAGTTAATTTAAAATATTAATGGAATTACACACCTATAATAAGTCAATGGAATTTTAAGATTCTAGTCTGATTTGGGAAAGACTGTACAGAATTTTTTGTATAAAAAGTTATTATGTATTTAACTTAATAACCTATATCCATTGACTTAAACGTGAATGGAGCTCTATGAACGATAATAGATTGTTCGGGAATTAGTGATCATTATTTTGACACTAGTTACCCGACACAATGACCGGACACTAGTATTCGTAACTGTTGCCCGGTAAAGTTACAAGTAATTTGACAAATTGATCGGATAGTAGTATTCGTAACTCTAGTCCGATGAAAAAGGGAGATTATATATGAAAACTGAGCGGGCACAAGTATTCGAAACTTTTTCCCGAAGATAATTAATTATTAGGCAAAAATTGACCAGACACTTTCTGTAAAAGTTTGCCTGGTGAAAAATCAGAAATAATATAACAATATGACCGGGTATAAGTATCAGAAATATTACTGATACTTTGCCCAGTGAAAATTTTTTTTAATAATTAGACATAATGACCGGAAGTTAGTATACGTGACTATTTTGTCCGGTGAAATATGTCAAAAACTAAGTCTTTCCAGAAAATAATTAAATTATTGACTGGAGACTAGTTGACTGGTGCCTGGTTGATCGGTGACTGGTGACTGGTGACTGGGTGACTGGTGACTGGGTGACTGGGTGACTGGTGCCTGGTTGACTGGCACCTGGATGACTGGTGACTGGTGCCTGGTTGACTGGCACCTGATTGACTGGTGACTGGTGAAGCTGATTGACTGGTGCCTGGTTGACTGGTGACTGGTGACTGGTGGACTGGTGGACTTAGACTTTATCGGATACTAAGTACCCAAAGATGCCACCTTGATGGGTCTTACCCCGGCAGTATAGCCATATGGGGTGGGGCTCCCATCAGTAAAGAATTGTCTTATAACCCATCAAGGGTTAACAAGTTCTTTACAATCAGCTTCTCCACCATGAGAATCTTTAGCCAACTGAAGATCTCTGCAAACAAAAGTCCAGGAAAAACATATCGTAATTGCTGAATAACCTGGAACGAAAAGAACAAAAATATTCTGTATATATAAACACGACTATCGAACCGATCGCTCACGAGCGTTGTGCCGAATAGCGAGAGTCGCGAAAACGCATGTGGAAAAAGACCAGTCAAAAATACATGAAATCGAAAATTGAAAATTTTAAATAATAACACAGAAAGTGAAAGGAGTGATAAATAAACAAAAGAAACACAAGGATACATAAATTTATCCGTGAGGAAAGAAATAATCCAAATTTCTATCACAGGTAAATAATCCTTGTTGAATTTCTTTGTCCACAGAAAAGAAACTGACACGTGGTCAATTGAGCGGGAAGAGTTACGTCACACAGGTAACTGCCTAAGGGACCTTCTGGTTTAAGACTTTAATTAACGACTGAAAGGTCGTTTTTTCTGTGGAAGGTGTGAAAACAGAAGAGAATAGCACATTATCTATAGGTTAATGTATTATGAAGTTAAAATCCCTTGCTATTTACTCAAGTTATAGTCCGGAAACGAAAATATGGACGTGTCTCTGGCAGATAACTCTGTAAAAATTTGACGAAATTTGCCCATTAGCAATCCCAAACCAGAACTCCACACTATCAATGCACATACCAAGTTGGGTGAAAATCCATTGATGTTTACTCAAGTTATCATCCGGAAAGGAAAAATGGACTGACAGACGTATGACGGATGGACGGGCGTACGACGGACGGACACACAGACAGACACACGGACGACCACCGTGAAACCATAATTCCCCGCCACTATTGTGTGGCGGGGTATAAAAAGTATGTTTGAAAAGTTTGCAAAAGATGCAGGAGACGACATAAACAGACCAAATTTTCAGATGCAGGTTTTCTTTGCATTTTAAGGGTTAATTTCTCTGGCTCACCTTTTTCTCCGGCAGTGGGGGTACAACGATGGCGGGGTACATTATTTCCAAGTAATTTCTAAGTAGTTCAAACTCACTATAGCGTCTCCACAAAGAGGTTGTCCCATCTCCTTTACATTTGACATTCGTATCGGTGATTCTGCAAAAAATAGTGAATTTGCCGTGAATTTCTCTTATTTCTTCATTAAAATATACGTTGTGAGTACTCCTGAGAAGTGCCTCACTGAGGAGCTTCTAATTAGTACCCACAACATATGCTTTCATGAATAAATAAGAAAAATACATCTTTCTGGATAAATTTCACATTGGTATATGCTTTCATGGATAAATAAGAAAAATACATCTTTCTGGATAAACTTCACATTGGTGTCAGTGATTTTGCGAAAAAAATGAAATTACCATGAGACATTTTCAAAACAATTGTCCAGCCTAGATGCAGAATGTAAGGCTTTTTTCCAACAATAAAGTACTGCAATTTTATTTCCCCACAAAAACATGTTGTCAGCACTCAACACATGTAGAAGTGCCTAGAAGCATAGCTACAGATAAGAGGGGGTATCCACATACAGTCTTCGCGAAATCTTTCCAACAGCTGCAGGACAGCTGTCAAACAGACTGAAATTTTTGGCAGGACAAAATAAATTTCTGCAGGACAGGAGGCTTGTCTGTTATCAAATTACTATCTCTTTTTGCCAGAAATCACAGGACATTTGTCAGACAAACTGAAATTTTCTGCAGGACAGAATGAAAATTTGCCAGTTTTGTCATACAGTCCTGCAGTTTTCGCGAAGACTGCACATAATATTTTTCTTATTTCTCGACGAATACATATGTTGTGGTACTCATTAGAAGCGCCTCGCTGAGGCGCTTCTAATGAGTATCCACAACATATGTTTTTATTGAGAAATAAGAAAGATATCTGCATTTTTCGCCTTATCTGTTGCTATGTAGAAGGTGCTTCTAATGAGTACCCACAATATATGCTTTCGTAGATAAGAGAAATACACCTTTCTGAATACACCACATATCTTGAACATGTCTATAATACAGACAGGCCTGTACACAGGGAAGGGTGGTGGTTGGGGGGGGGGTCTGATCTGGGTCCACAATGTTTGCAAAAATGACTTTAAAAATCACAAGCAGATGACAAAGCAGACAACAACTGTTGTAATGGGCAGTTTAAGGTTTAATGTAGGTTTTGTCGTGCACTGGCTCATATCTCATGGAGTTTTCATGCTTACTTTGATAAAGCCCACCAGGTAGAAAAGTGGTGTCTGACAACGATAAAATAAGAGACCCATGGGCCACAACGCTCACCTGAGTTAACTGCTGTGAGTTAATCAGGTCATTTACTCATCATTTCTATCAGCCTGTCAAGTATCAAGGCAACGGCTTAAACAGTTTTTGAGGTATCTTGCTTACAAAGTTAAAGTGCTTAAATTTTCAAAGGGCCATATTAAGTCTAAAAAGGGGGATAAGAGGAACATTTCTGAGAAATCATTTTGAAATCAGGCCACTGGCCAAGGAGGTGATGTCATTTAACGTTTTTTTTGTTTGTTTTTTTTCTATTTTTAACTGGTGGCAATTTTATTCAGCGGAGAGGAACTATTTTAACAATTCTGGTAAAAGGCCATAAGAGAAACACTTCTGTGAAATTACTCCTAAATCAGGCTACTTGCCATGAAGGAGAGTCTTTTAAAGGTTTTTTTCTATTTTAAGCTCTGGTCACCATTTTGTTCAGCCAAGAGGAACCGTTTTAGCGATTTTGGTAGAGGATCTTTGGAGGAACGCTTCTGTGCAAATATTTTGAAATCGGGCCACTGGTGGAGGATATATTGTTTGACAATTTTCTATTTTTAGCTCTGGCAACTATCTTGTTCAATGGAGTGGAACCACTGCGGCCATCTTGGAATTCCGAACAACAAAATTTCAGCTCTTTCGATTCTTTTGCTACAGAGCAAGTTTAAGGTCAGAGCGTGTTGAAAATTGATTTTCAAGATGGCGGCTGTGACTTTGGTAGACCTCCTATCCCCGATGATTTGTGCAAGGATTCAGCCTGAAGGCATCCTCTGTTCTGGAGAATGGTTTGTGCAAAGATTCAGCCTGAAGGCATCCTCTGTTCTGAAGAAGAAGATTTTCAAAGGTTTTTACCATATAATTATGGGCATGCCGTCCATCTTGGTCAATGGACGCGAACTACTACTCAAAGTTTGATAGGGATCACTTTTTTAATGCAAAATAATTTTTGGATAAATGAATTAGCTGAATCCAAAATTGATACAAAATGATAGAAAACATGTCTTTCATTAATTCCATTGATTCATTTCGTCAAATGTCAGTGTATTCAAGTATGGCAACAGCAAATGCCTGGGCACCCCCAAAATGTGCCGTAACTCTAAGGGTTTTTGGTGACTGAATTTTCACTATTTTCTAAATTTGTTGAAACAAACTTCCCTAATAACATGTGATGTCCATGGGCATCAATTACAGCATGACATCGCCTGCGTATGCTCGTAACCAGAGTCTGTATCCAGTTTTGTGGAATGAGTCTTCATTCAGCAACCAATGCACCCTTGAGCTCCTGTAAAGTCCTTGGCTGCACAGGTTGGGCTGAAACAGCTGAAGCATGTCCCATGCATGCTCAATTGGATTCAAGTCCAGTGATTGAGCAGGTTAGTCCATACGCACGACTGTCTCGGCATCAGTGACGTGTGCACATTGGGGACTGGCATTATCATCCATCAGAATAAAGTCCTGACCGATAGCACCAGCATATGGTCTCACAACTGATCAAGAATCTCTTCACAGTACCTCATTGCTGCTAATGTTCCGTTTTCAACAACATACAGGTCAGTGTTTCCTTTGGCGCTAATGCCTGCCCAAACCATGACTGAACCCTTGCCATAGCGATCATGTTCTGCCACATTCAAGTAATGAAATTGCTCTTTGGACATTCTCCACACCAACTGGCATTTATCAGTGAAGTCTAGACAGAATCTGGACTCATCAGTGAAAAGAACTGGTGTCCAGTCATGAACTGTCCACCTAACATGAGTTCTGGCAAAGTCTAGCCGGTCTTGCACATGCTGTCGCGTCAATGGGACACGTACAGAGGGTCTCCTGGCACTAAGTCCAAACATGGAGTCTGTTTCTGACTGTATGTGTAGAAATGCATACTCCAGTTACGTTTCTGAACTCGTTATTCAAGTGGGTAGCATTCAGGAACTGACTGAATCAACAAAAACCTGTCCTGACGTTGAGTTGTAGCCCTGTCTTAATCTCTGCCGTGTCTGTGGAAGGATTTCCGTGGGTTAGACGACGATTCCGAATTCGGGATACCACGCTCTGTGACACATTCAGAATCCCAGCAACATGACGTTGAGATGCCAGACTCTAACATTCTAACTCCACGGTTCATTTCTTCGGGACTTAGACGGTTTCTGAATTGTCCTTGAGGCATTTAAGAGTTTCAGGAATCAAATGAAAACCTTTTCACGCTTAGAAAATGAAAATTAACAATTTTGATGTTCTGGCTCGAATGCATTGTTATGCAAGATTTTGAGGGTGCATGGGTTCATTTGCAAAGTGTGAAAAGTGTGCACTTTCGTCAGTACTGAAATGCACGAGTTGCACCTAAATATAATATTCAATATACAGAGTGCAAACTGTCATGAATTTGTACATGAATTTGTCATGAATTTGTACATGAATTTGTAAATCTGCATTGCAAAATTTGATACATAAAACATGGTTCCTATCAAACTTTGAGTAGTATATTTTAGCAATCTTTCATTCCCCTGCCCCAGGGAGGCTCCAAATGAAATTTGAGCAACCTTGGCCCAGAGGCTCCAGAGAAGTCATTTGAAATTCTCAACATTTTTCCCATATAAATGCATAGGGAAGCAAAGGATCTCGCCATACAAAGATCAAATGTCAATGTACAACCATTATTTTAGCAACTTTGGTAGACCTCCTTCCCCAATAAGGCATCCTTGGTTCTGGAGAAGAATATTCTTAAAGGTTTTTATCATATATGGGCATGGCGGCCATCTTGTTCAACGGACCTCGACCATTTTAGCAATCTTTCATTTCTCTGCCCCAGGAAGGCTCCAAATGAAATTTGAGCAACGTTGGCCCCTAGGCTCCAGAGGAGAAGTCATTTGAAATTCTCAACATTTTTCCCATACAAATGCATAGGGAAGCAAACTTGATCTCACCGTAAAAAGGTCAAATGTCAATGTACGACCATTATTTTGGCAACTATGGTAGATCTCCCATCCCAGATGATTTATGCAAAGATTCAGCCACAAGGCATCCTTGGTTCTGGAGAAGAATGAGAAGAAGATTTTTAAAGATTTTTACCATATATGGGCTGGGGGGCGCGTGGGTTGGGGGTGGGGGGTGCATCTTGGTCAACGAACAGCAACCATTTTAGCAATCTTTCGTTCCCCAACAAAAGTGATCACTATAGCTCATCCTGAGCATAACTCAGGTACCTGAGCTAAAAATACACCAAAAACACTTTTTCACATGGTGTGACCCATACTGGTCTTCAGTAACAGCTTGTGTTTTAAAATTATTGTGGGGTGGCCATGAAACATCTCCCTATACTGATCATTGTGTCAGCTCTATACATTCAATTTTCATACACCTACTCTACCAGCAAGCCTTACCGAGTTTCAACGAGATACACAATAAAAGTATCCTGCATCTTCATGGCCGTAGTACTACGTTTCTCTGGCTCCGATACTGTGATCTCCATCCACTGCAACATGTTTGTCTAAAATTCCAACAAAAAGACATAGAAAACTTCATGACTTCAAACCTTAACCCTTGTCCTGCTGAATCAGGATATATCCTGCCTTTGTAAACAGTGTAGATCCAGATCAGTTGGCTTCTGAAGAAGCCAACTGCTATGGATCTGCACTGTTTGCCATTTAGTATGTGAATTGATATAAACCATCTGGATCAAGTTATCTCATTGGCTGAATATTTGAAGTGGGAGTGGCATCTTAATTAGGGTTAATTAATGCTTAGGATTCTCGGTAAAAATTTCAGATGACATTGAAATATTTTTCTTTCTTTTTTTTTCTCCTCAAAAAAAAAAAGATTTGACATTTAATGCAAACTGTCTCTACTTGGGTCAATTTGCATGAAATGTCAATTTGCATGAAATGTCAAATACAATTTTCTGGGAAAATTAAGAAAAATATCATCAATTTGTTGTCTGCTGAATTAGCCCAGACAGTGGCAAAGGTTAAAGAAGCAATCACAACTGCAATAGATGACTGATTTCTTTTTTGTATTTTTCAGAGAAAATAAGGCTTGACATTTCATGTGAATTGTCTGCCCAGCAGAGTGGCAAACAGTGTAGACCCTGATGAGATGCCATTTTGTGGCATCTCATCTGGGTCTACACTGTTTGCTCAGGCCTGTCTGAACAAATACATATAATAAAGTATAACATATGGTAAGACTACATGTACATGAAACGTACGCATTTTTCATTAAAAAAATGCCTAATGCAGGGCTATGGAAATACATGTACATGTACCATGCCTGACTTGTCCCATTTGCATGAGGACAAGTAAGAAATTTCAATTTACTAGTCCTGAAAAAAAGGACTTCATAGTTCTAACTAAGAAGAGTATCCAGATAATGAGACAGATATGAGTACCCACAACATACATGTATGTTTTTTGTTTTTTTTTCAAGAAATGAGAAAAAATGTCTATTTGGGCAAGTAAATCTTGAGTACAGCACTTTGATACAGAGGTAAAGCATCAGATTCAAGATTGTGCATTGGGGCGGTTCAACCCCAGAGAGCACCAAGTGTTTGTTTGTTTGTGTTGAGGTTTTATGGCCCAGTCAACCCAGTGGGGTCATGTCGAGCGCGGTCAGTTTACCTAACTACACGTTTACTGGGCAGGCTTAGTCCTCCAAGTGGTTAACCAGTAGTGTGCACATTCTTTCACCAGAAACTGACAACTGCCCTTCTTGAATCAGCGGAAGGGAGAGAATGACCGTAGAAAATATTTCATGATCCATCTCCACGAAAGAATGTTGCCGACCTCGGCGGGGGTTGAACCCGTGACCTGTTGTGTCCCTGAGCAAGACACTTTATCCACATTGCTTAATACTGTTTTCTACCCAGGAAGACCTGCACATAATACTCCGAAAATGAGGTTGTTGCAGTGTATGTATATACAGTAAAAATGTGGGTTTTGACCATTTATTCACTCGGACTTTTATTTTGATTTTATTTTATTTTGAATGAAAATATTTTGGTCTGACTGATCGTATCATATCAGAAACCATTTGTTTTTTTCTGATTCTGTGTTTTGTTCTCAAAAACGTATCCTAATTTCAAATTAAATTTACTATATCAAAAAGTGGAATGACTAATGCAATTTCTAAACTAGTAAAATGATTTCTTTGTCCAAGAAAATATTTTTACTTTTTTTCATGTTCTTTGTTGAATCTGAATTATTAATGTTTCTTAACAATGTTATGTAAATGTCAGAAAAATTGAACAAGTGGAACTTATTGAAAATCTGCCCCCAGGTTACCTACCCTAGATTTCTGCATCATTGTTTTTCTTGTATATAAATGACATCATGGTTGGAATAGAATCTGAGATTCATTTGTTAGCTGCTGACTGTGTCTGCTATTGTCAGATTAATAGCATTGAAGACATATCGAAACTATTAAAGAATATTGATCAACTGGACAAATGGGCCAGGAAATGGGCTACGAGATTTCAGCCTATGAAATGTAACATTATGCAGCTTATTAAAAAGCAGATCAAAAAGATCAATGCAGTTTACTCCTTAGAAGGAACAGTCCTCAAAAACATAGATAATATTAAATACCTTGGAGAGACAATATTAAATACCTTGGAGTGACAATTTCTAAGGATTTGAAATGGAATACTCATGAATGTAAGCACTGTTTGCACAAAAGCAAACAGAACTCTTGGTTTCTCAAGCTATAACCTATCATCATGCCCCAAAGATGTTAAGGAAACTTTATACAAGGGGTTGGTATGACCAATCCTGGAGTATACTAGCCCTGTTTGGGACCCACATGGAATAGTAGTCCAGGAAGAATTAGAAACGGTTCAGAATCGTGCAGCTAGGTTTATGACTGAAACTACAACTTTGAAACTGTAAGTATGACTAGCATTCTTGAACAGTTAGGGTGAGAGTCTCTTTACAAGAGATGCAAAGGTAGTAAACTCTTATTGCTATTGAAAGGTCTGAAAGGTAGAGCTAGTATACCTTGTGACGACCTACAACCCCCAAATATTCGCAGTAGGAATCAGCATCCAGTGGCATTTCAAGTGCCATATGCTAGAACTGACCACAGAAACTTGGGATTAGGACTCTTGTTTTTTTTGCATTAATTGGTGTCTGTAAGGCAAAATGTCATTTTATTCAAACGTTTTTATAGATGCGATATGACCACTGATCTGACTTCTGGTGTTGTTCAAGAGTGTTAAAATACAAAAAAAAAAAAAAAACAGTCCTAACCCCAAATTTCTGTGGCATTGACATTTATACATGTAAGTACAGATTCTTCCCAGACACCATTCGGTATTGGAATGCACTCCCTCCCTGCATTTATAATTTCCTCTGCTGAAAGTTTTGAGGACCCTGTTGCTAGATTCACTTCACTTGTGAGATCTAGAGAGTAGTCCTAGCTATCACTGGCCCTGCTGAATGAATGTCTGTTGATGTATCACCAGTAAAATATTCTAATTCTGATAATTTTATGCTGTTTGATACTAAGGAAAAAAGAAAATAATTTTTTTGTGTATAGGTAGTTACAACAAATTAATGGTTTTGCATTAAATCATGACAAAAATTTGCATATTACCTTCTTCTGTGTAAAGTTTCAAGCGAAAAACAACTTTCTGAAAGCTGTTGAAAGAATGGAATTGAGAAATAATAGCATACCCCACCCACTAAGCCCTATGAAGAAAAATCAATAACGACCCGGGTTTTAATAATTTTGTGACAGGTAAATGATAAATCAGTGGAATATTCACTTTGACTAAAAATAAAATGCTTGCTCTATTACCTTGCCCAGCTTTTTAGCGATCTCAACAGGGTCATCTTCGGGTGGACTAGGAAAATGATCAGGGGAGTAGGTTGGTTGACTGTCGTCAGCCATATTGGATTTATTATTAATTGCAGTTATTCCCCTTGAGTTAAAAGACAGCTGCTGGACATCGCACAGTCAACATTCGAATGTCTTGTCGCAAGACATTGGACATTCGATATTCGAATGTCTAGCCATTTAACACTGGACATTTGCCATTTGAATGCCCAGCCATTAGATATTCGACATTGGACATTCGCATATTTAGCCATTAGACTTTCCACATTCGACATTTGAATGTCTAGCTACATGGCATTCTACATGTCTAGCTGCTAGACATTGGACATTCGAATGTCTAGCCACATGATATTGGACATTCGAATGTCTGCCATTAGACACTGGGCATTCGAATGTCTAGCCATTAAACATTTGACATTTGAATGTAAAGCCGCATGGCATTGGACATTCGAATGTCCAGCCATTAGACATTGGACATTCGAATTTCTAGCCATTAGACATTCGACATTTGAATGTATAGCCGCACGACAGTGGACTTTCGACATTAAAATGTCTAGCCATTAGACATAAGATATTCGCCATTTAAATGCCTAGCCATTAGATATTGGACAATCAGCATTCGAATGTCTAGCCGCACGACATTCGATGTTTGACATTTGAATGTCGAGCGGTTAGACATTTGACATTCGAATGTGTATCCACATGCCATTGGACATTCGACTGTTTAGTGATTAGACATTGGACATTCGAATGTCTAGCCATTAGACATTGGACATTCGACATTAAAATATTTAGCCATTAGACATTTGACAGTCGACATTCGAATGTCTAGTCACACGACATGCTTTATTAGAATGTCTAGCTGCTCGACAATGGACATTTGACATTCGAATGTCGAGCCGCACGACATACGACATTTGACTGTCTAGCTGCTAGATATAGGATATTCGACATTCAAATGTCTAGCCGCACGACATTGGACATTCAACATTCGAATGTCTAGCCATCAGCAATTTCACGTTTGACATTTGAATGTCTAGCCATTAGACATTCGACATTCCAATATCTAGCCGCATGACTTTTGACATTCTACATTCGAATGTCGAGCTGCTAGACATTGGATATTTGATATTCGAATGTCTATCCGCACGACGTTGGGCATTCCACATTTGAAAGTCTATCCATTAGACATTGGACATTGGGAATTTGAATATCTATCCATATGACATTCGACTTTGGACATTCAAATATCTAGCCACATAACATTCAACATTCAAATGTCTAGCCATTAGACATTTGACATTCGACATTCGAATGTCTAGCCGCACGATATTTGACATTGGAATGTATAACAGCTAGTCATTCGACATTTGAATGTCTAGCTGCACGAAATTCGGCATTCAAATGTCTAGCATTCGACATTAGACATTCGAATGTCTAGCTGCAAGACATTGGACATTTGGCATTCAAATGTTTAACAGCACGATTTTAGACATTCGGCGTTCGACATTCAAATGTCTAGCCGCTAGACATTGGACATTCGAATTGAAGCTGGTTAACCATTCGATAATGGACATTGGAATGTCTAGCCATTTGACATTCGACTTTCGATGTCTTGCCCCATGACATTCGAATGTTTAGTTGCTAGACAGTGGACATTTGACATTCGAATGTCTAACAGCACTACATTAGATATTCAAGATTCGAGTGTCTAGCCATTAGACAGTCGACTTTCGAATGTCTAGCCACTAGACATTGGACATTGGACATTCGAATGTCTAGATGCTAGATATTACACATTCGACATTTGAATGTCCAGCCGCACGACAGACGACATTCGATATTTAAATGTCAAGCTGTCGAATGTCTAATGTCTAGTAACTAGACATTCGAATGTCGAATATCATGTGGCAAGACATTCAAATGTCGAATGTCTAATGGATAGACATTCGAATGTTCAGTGTCCAATGTCGAATGTTTAGCCAACTTCAATTCGAATGTCGAATGCCGAATATCTAGTGGCTACACATTCGCTGATGTCGTGCTGTTAAACATTCGAATGTCGAATGTCCAATATCTAGCAGCTAGACATTCCAATATCGAAATTCGTGCAGAGAGACATTCGAATATCGAAAGTCCAATGGCTAGACAATCGAATGTGCAATGTCTTATGGCTAGACATTTGACATTCGAATGTCTTGTGTCGTGCTGATAGACATTCAAATGTCGAATGTCTAATGGCATGCCTCTAGACATTCGAATGCGAATGTACAATGTCTAGTGGCTAGACATTTAAATGTCGAATGTCAAATATCTAATGGCTAGACATTTTTATGTCAAATTTCTGATGCCATGCTGTTAGACATTCGAATGTCAAATGCCAAATTTATAGCAGTTAGGTAGGCTAGATATTTGAATGTCGAATGTCTAATGTCAAATGGCTAGACATTCAAATGTCAATATCCAATGTCGAATGTTTTGCCAACGTCATGTCGAATGTCAAATGTCCAATGTGGTGCGGCTAGACATTCGAATGTCGAATGTCATGCGGCTAGACATTCGAATGCCGAATGTCAAATGTATAATGGCTAGACATTTGAAAGTCGATTGTCCAATTTCGTGCGGGCAGACATTCAAATGTCCAAAGTCCACCAATGTCTAGCAGCTCGACATTCGAATGTGGAATGTCGAATTTCGGCTAGACATTCGAATGTCGCATGTCAAATGTCTGATGCTTGGAGATTTAAATGTCGAATGTTTAATGGATGGCTAGACATTCAAATATCGAATGACCAATGTCTAGCAGCTAGACATTCGAATGTAAAATGTCGTGCGACTAGACATTTGAATGTCGAATGTCTAATGACAAGACATTCGAATGTCGAATGTCTAATGTCGAATAGCGAGACATTCGAGTGTTGAATGTCCAGTGTTGTGCGGCTAGACATTTGAATGTAGAATGTCCAATGTCTAGCAGCTAAACATTTGAATGTAGAATATCGTGCGGCTAGACATTCGAATGTCGAAAGTCTAATGGCTAGACATTCGAATGTACAGTGTCCAATGTCTGATCTAGACTTTTGAATGTCCAATGTCGTGCGGACAGACATTCGAATGTTGAATGTCGAATGTCTAGCAGGTCGTTATTCGAAAGTCGAATGTCCTGCGGCTACACATTCGAATGTCGAATGTCTAATGGCTAGACATTCGAATGTCCAGTGTCGAATGTTTAGCCAACTTCACGCAGCTAGGATTTTCTTATCCGTAGATTAATTAAATTAACCCTTTCAGCATAAATCACAACCGCATTGGACCACATTGGAGCCGCAACGTGAGAAAACGTACCTCCGTACATGTCCGTCCTGCGAAAATTCATTCGCGTTTTACGTTTGATTTCTGATCTAGTTACGGCAAATGTGTCCCTTTCTCAAGCTAATTTTCAATTCAAGTTCATTATTACCTTTTTTCTGTCTTTCTTCTTGGAAAACCATGATCTTCTTAATCACCGCTCCTTTACTCGCTACCGCTCTGCTGACCTACAAGTCGTCAATAAAATGCCTAGTATCTGCGCAATGGCAAAACAAAAGGCAATATACTTAGGGGATAACTGCATTCAAATTTGGCATTTGGGGAGGTAAATCGGCGGTTTTACGGTCGGAAATTTCGTTTTACGGCGACGCGTCAGCGGAGCCGTAAAACGTAATTTGCGGCCGTAAAACCGCGATTTACCTCCCCAAATGACAAATTTGATGCAGTTATCCCCATTCTAATGCATTTATTCATTTTTTTTCTATTGAAAAAATGTACTATTTGCACAAAACGAGAAGTGCTGTGAACTGCGTAAAACCAAATGCCAGCCAATGAGAAACGACGTTACGTGATGACGTCGGATTTGCGACAGTATATCGCAGATTCTAACACTCCTCGCCTATATAGCCAATGGTTAAACTCAGTGATATATTATGCAATAAATCACTGGGCGGATACGCGCGAGGCTATCTGGCGCCTTTCCGACGTCATTTCGACATGCTGCTGACGTCAGTCTTAGTTTCTACGACGCTAGAATGTGTAACGTCGTCTTTCTCACTTCAGCAACGTACGAAATGCATGTAAACATCAGCGTTACAGTCAAAACTTTTGGCGGGATTTCTTTATTGGATGGCGGAAAGTTTGAAAAATCTAAAGGATACAATTACCTTTTCGTCGTTTTCTATGTGTTAGAATCGAAATAGATCAGCTCTTGTGCGTGATTTGTTGAGTAATAAATCACAGTTTGTCGGTCAGTTGTAAGAAGATAAATCACTCGCGCTCCGCGCTCGTGATTTGATCTACCTTACAACTGACCTCCAAACAGTGATTTATTACTCAACAAATCACTGCTAGAGCTGATCTATTTCTTAAATATACCGTCGCAAATTTTTGACGTTATCCAATCAGACGTCGCGTTACATACACGAGTGCATTAGAATTATATTTACATTCTCAGTGCATTTATAGAAAACCCTATAGTTAACTACTAGGAAGAAATTGTATTCATACTTCAATGAATACATTGACTCCAGCGACGTCAGTGATGTCGAAATAAACAATGAGTCTTTTCAATATGATTAGATGATGGCCACGTTATGGCGCCAATGACGCTGTTCCGCTGTCAATAGAAAAACTGCGTACAATTGTTTTCTTCTTTCATATTAACCCATAAACACGAGTGTTTCATCATATGATGGAGGAGAAACAATGTAAATATAAGTTATAAAGGTAATTCATTTAACGTTCATCGAATTACGAACAACATTGGGTCACGGGCAAACTTTAAATGAACCTCTTCGGGGTTCACTTACTTTGCTCGAGACTCGATGTTGTTCATACTTCGATGAACGTTAAATGGATTACATTCATTTCTTAATTGAACCACACAAAAACATGTAAAAGCTTGACTGAAACGGCGATGTATTTAACCAGAGAATTGTAATCTCTCCAAGAACTGGAGTTTTACATGCCTGTCTGTCACAAACTTGCATCGGTAAAAAAATGATTTTTGTTCCGTATTCGCTTCAAGGACTACAATTCCGGTCTGATTATATGGGAGAGACTAAATAGGAGGTTGAATTACATCGCCCGATTTTGTATATCGGCAATCGTGCCAAAATGTCAGCCTTGTTTCAACTGACACCCACCTTCAACGCTACCTAAACTGACTCTCCACAACCACCTTCGGAAATTCTCTTCAAAATTTTCTTTTCACAACACGGTGTTGCGGTTGTGAAGACAAGCAGCCACGTAGGAGAAGTCACATACATGTATGAACGGCATATAATCAGACCAAAGATCTTAGCTGATTTGAGAACATTTTAAATATGTTTATAACAAACTAACGAAATGCGACCTGTGTACAGAACAAATACTCCGGTCAGGGTCAGTAGTGTTCATAGAGTCGTAAGCAGATTAGGAGAAATACAGAGACCGAATAGCAGTTTAGAGAGGCTTGCGCAATTAGCGTAGACCATATCAGACGTCGTGGAACACCGACTCTCAACCAGCAGTGTATAGACATACTAAGATTTTATCAAATTAGCCCAAATTTAGGATAAGTATGATACGTATGCAGTTAAGGTGTCACAATATTTAGGATAAATACGGTCGGCATGTTAAATCTCCCTCTGGGAGCAAATTTTTTTCTTTGGGAGCAGTCCCGTTTTGGAATAGATATTAGGGATTTCTAGATTTTCGTGGGCATGCGCAAAAGTACATGTGTGTAATGCTCATGTTCCGACATTTCTAAATTTGATTTATAGTCTCTTCACATTCAAACCTCAGTTTAAACCTATAATCCTAAATGTATTGATTTTCTTCTTTATTGCCAACTACCTTGTCGCCAAAAATAAGATAATTATAGAAAAATATGATAATAATATCTACCCATGTTGACACCGTTCTTATAAGGAAAATATACTGTAAGTTGTCACGAGCTATAAATGTTCTTTTCGCACAATACCTTATTAAATATATGACTTAAAATTGACACGCTTGGTCAAGATAAGGCAATATTACTGTGCTATGCGTTTACAAACTCCCGTTTCAAGATTAAAAAAAAAAAAAAAAAAAAAAAAAATAGAGTTTTGTGCAGACTGATATACTGGGCACTTTGATGCACATTTGATCATCTGGATGAAAAAATAGAAAGTTATCAAGGTTTGAAGACACCGACGTTGCCTATTTGGGTGCGACCATTTCAATATGTATATCCCAGTCAGCATTCTACGTAAATCTATATCGGGCCATCATCGGCCCGTCAGGGTAGCTGACGGGCCGATGACGGCCCGATGTAGATTTATGTAGAATGCTAGCTGGGATGGACATTATAACGCCATAAAGCCTTAAATAAATTACATTACGAAAACAAGCCTATTCAAATATACTGAAAATTTTACCACCAAAAACTGAGAGTTTTCAAATAAAAATTCTGATATTTTTCATATTTCTGCTCAAAACATAGATTGTGGATACCCGTTAGAACCGCATCGGCGAGGCAGTTCTAACGAGTACCCACATTCTATATCTTTAGCAGAAATAAGAAACATAATGTATACCCCTGTAAACCCCATTTTTACTATATAAAAAAGGGGTTTAAGAGGGTTAACATTATACATGTATAGGCATGTTTTCGTGACGGTGAACCAAATGTCCAGGAAGTGCCACAATTGCAGAGCCTTCTTCTGTGAGCAAATCTTCCCTTTAAGGGTAGATCCCTTCACATAAAGGACTTGCTATGCAGGAAGGCAATCAGGAAATCTTTAGAGTTGTCTCTCTCGTCGGAAAGGGCTGAAAATCTATCAAATGTATCAAGTCCCCTTAAGTTAATCATTCAATTAGGGCCCAGTTATTCGTCGAAACTAACGTCGTTAGCTAACGTATCGTTAAAACTTTGATCATTAAATATGACATATGCGCTAATATTTTCGCTGAAAAAAAAATGTGGGTAGCTTTTGCTACTCAAATTTTTCAGCAAAAATTACTGTGAATTAGATATTTAGAACAGTTAACATTTTGACCACTAACGAGCTCGTTAAGCTAACGATGCTTTGAACAATTGGGCCCAGTTTTTTCTACAATATTTACAGCAATTATTATAAATTAAACCAATGAATGACAAATAGTTACAGCAGTTTTAAAGTGTGTCGGATATACCTAGAGAATGATATATACCAAGAGAGAGAGAGAAAAAGACAGACAGAGAGAGAGAGAGAGAGAGAGAGAGAGAGAGACAGACAGACAGACAGACAGAGAGAGAGAGTACTAAACTATCAGATGGGAATTTGCTTCCTTGACTTATCGGTCTCTTATCAAATGGGCTATATACCTATAAAGGGAGCATACCCTTTCCAAAACAGTACGGCATCATTGGCAAAAGAGACACGTGCTATTAGAGTTATCATTCTTGGACGTGTCCAAGGCGAATGTAAACACTTGATACCAGTAAGCATTCTACATAAATCTATAGCGGGCCGTTATCGGTCCGTCAGGGTAGCTGACGGGCCGATAACGGCCCGCTATAGATTTATAAATAATGCTAGCTGGGATTTAGATTTTCCGCCATCTTATTTACAAGGGAGACGCGATCATTTGTAATTTCCTGTTCAAAAAGCGTTCGCGCACTCTGATCAGAATCTTCACTGGGTGCTTTATGGATAACCAAGGATGCTAAGTTTATTCGTTTGGACAACGAAGGCTCTGGTCAGACTGCGCACTGCGCGGATGCGCAGGCCGATTGAAGTCTTCGTTTGGCGCACGTCATTCTCGCACTGCGATTCGAATGTTTTACTCACGTGTAACCTCATTTTAACAGTGTTGCTTCCCTTGAAAGTATATTGATTTCGCCATCAATTGGTTTGATAAAATGTGAAGAAAAAAATGGGTATCTCACCTGATATCTCAATAATATAGTGTACCCTCGTTACAACGAAATCATTTGTTCCCAAAGATGTTGCCGTTAAAATGAATTTGCTGTTGTAAAGAATCCATAAACGCAGCTGAGCTATCCGTAGAAAGGGCTTGTTTTCTTTTTATTTACTCACAGAACGTATGTTTTGGATATTTGTTAGAATCGCCTCGATGAGGCGATTCTAACAAATATCCAAAACATATGTTTTCTTTTAATTATCAAATGAGCAGTGTCATGCAAATCGTATCTTCGGGCACATGCGGGCAACGAAAGCCCAGCTTAGCTGTCTGATCGTTAGTGCCTCTACTGTCCGCGAATAGAATCATTGACTATTACATAATGTAAGATGGCGATGAAAGGCCCGGATGATACTTTGCGCATGTGTGTTGCGCATTTGTGCAGGATGATCTGAATTTGCGCATTTTGTACATGTTCGAAGGCACAATTTCGCTTGAGGCGGCCCAAATACTATAAACTTGCATAATTTTCTGATTAATTGTCACCTGTTGAGAGAAGGTTTCGTGCCAGCCAAATTATCGTTAAAACGAATGGAGTGTCCGTGATACCGAAATAATAATAATAATAATAATAATAATAATAATAATAATAATAAGGATAACAATAATAATAATAAGGATAATAATAATCATGATAAAAACAAGCTTTAGCGACCTGCGCAGCAAGTCGCCACCCGCGCAGCATCGGGAGTCTCTCACATACTATGCAGAAGAATGCGGCGGCTGACTGGTTTCCCAAAACTACAGCGGAGTGTATCGGCTTAATTTTGAACCCGAAAACCAACGCCATCGGCCTGGTTTTTCGAAAAAAAAGAAATCATGATCAGATACGCTCCGCTGCAAACATGGAAAGCCAGTCAGCCACTGCAAGCGGTCGCATTGGTTGTAATGAATCGTATAGCCAATGAAATAGTAGGATACATTTTTTACGTCACTCACACGGATGAATGCGAGACTGATCTGCGTTTTAGCTGCCATATTTAATCTGTGACTTCTCTCGCATTAAACAACATTTTCGAGTATTTAAGTGTAAATATTGAAGTTTTGCCGTAAAAATGGACTTTGCATACCTGATGAAAAAAAAAAAAAAAAAAAAAAAAAAAAAAAAAAAATAGAAATGCATAAAATGCTAAAGCTCCTTTCATAGGTAACACCTATTTATTTCATAATGATAAGAGGGTCGATTGTATTGCAGCTCGCTGGAGCTACAATTGTGGTTGCTGCCTTTGTCTTGAAATTAGCCAATGGGTTTCTAGAAGCGGAAGTGACAAAGTTGTTTAACAGAGTTTCGGTGAACAACATCCCCTTGGGAAACTCTAGCGGATGCAGCTGCGTACATGATGATTGTGGCCGGGTTCTTCATCATATTGGTTGCACTACTGGGAATGTGTGGAGCCTGGCATAATATCAAAGGATGCCTCTGGGCGGTAAGTATATTGAAATATGGCACTTTTTCTCTAACCCTGCATGCTGAATAAAATTTTCAGCAGACGACATTTTGAAATATTTGAAATACTTTTTGATTATTTTTCCTTGAAAATAGGACAGTGCTTGCATTAAGGGAAGTCTGGGAGTCAGAGACTCCCAAAAATTGCCCTGGGACTTCCAAAAACCAATGCCAGGAAGTCTGGGACTCCCAAATTTTAAAGATATTTTGTCATTTATAACAAAAAGTTAGAATGAATTTATGTGTTATCTAGCTTAAGAATGGCGGTTTTACTCCATAAATGAGAGTTTAAGAATATTGAGGATGAATTTCTGAAAGTGAGTGAAAACATTTGATCCCCAGGACTTCCAGATATTGGAGCTAGGAAGTCCTGGGACTTCCTGATTTTGACAGTTAGTGCAAGCACTGTAGGATCTGACACTTCGTGCAAGTTGTCTCCTAAACTCCTAAGGAGACAATTTGCATGAGGTGTCAGATCATTTTTTTTCTAGAAAAAAAAATAACAATAATAACATCAGTTTGCATCTGCTGAATTTGCCCATAGCATGGTTAATTTTAAGTCGTGTGGTTGAGAATCGAAAAGTGTACCAAAAAGGACGTATAAACAAAAACAAGAAAACATTGATGCAAAGCATCAATACGCCGGGAAACTAATCTGCCATGCATTACTTAGCTCCCTATAGATCGTAGTATAGAAAAAAAAATGTTATAATTTATGAAAGGTTGTAATTATATAAATTATCGCAATACTCAACGATAAAAACATTATAGACGTTATCAGGGCTATGTAAAGAAATCAACTATGATCGTCTGGCCCGCATACATAATTACATGTCGCCATCCATAGCCTAGGCCGAACATACTATATCCGAAATCATCTTTGTAGCAGTGTTTCGTTCTTTTCTCCACTCATAACGTTTTCTTTCGGCCAAACTCTTTCCATGCTTGAATATCAATTAAACCAGCTTATAATCCGTTCGATTTGAGAATGCATATTTCCAATCGTAAACAAAGAAAATATCTTTTTGTTTCTACGTAGTAGTACGACGAAAAAAAAACGAAATGAAAAAATTCAAACGTGTACGAATATTGACAGCAACAAGCTCATTACAGGTCGACTGGTCAAATTGGGGCTCCTACAGGAAAACTGCTCATTTCTCTTTTAAATGAGCAAAACTAACATTGCTACATTCATTCTACACAGTACTTCCCATTTTTTTTTTCTATTTCACTTTGTTACCAATAGCACAGTTCTCTGCTGCAAAAGTGTGACTTTGAATAATAATAAAAAAAGTAGGGGGTGAATAGTTATATATAACCCCATTAAGAACCCCATAAAACGGGAAGAAAACCGATGTTCTTCAAATGCATACACATTTTACAAAAACAACCTCAAATAGATACGCCAGCCTGGCGTAAATAAAATCTTTAAACGTTATCTAGCCATGCATTCTGCTCACGCGTTATAAGGCGAAATATCCCGAGACTCGACCCATAGCATTTGGTTACCCTAATTATTCAAATATTTGGACATCTATTCTGAAAGGGAAAAAGAAAAAAAATGCTCGAAAGGTGAGTAGGGAACGAATCCTTTCCTTTTAGGGTACACTTTGAATTAGCCCCCTTTACCTCTACTGTATGTGCCTGAATAACAGCTGGGAGACTGGTAATTTGTGTAGAACCTGATCAGACGCCACATTCTGTGGCGTCTGATGTGGGTCTACTCTGTTTACTCAGGCACGTGTGCCGGTGTAATTAGGGTTGATTCTAGAAAAAGTAGGAGACTTAAACCCTGGAGGCTCTGAGAGGATGATGTTACCCGGTTTCCTATAATATATGGTATATGACTTACGTCATATATTGGTGTAATTTATTTTTGTATTTTCTGAGAAAGCCACATAGCACTAGAATAGAGTATCTTTTCAAGTAGATAACAGGCGTATCTTTTCTCGTAGATAACGGGTAGATAACGATCTATATTACACGCATAACCAAGAAATACCATGATTTCTACCAGACATAAAACTGGTATTTTCCTTGTTTTCTAAGAAGAAATATTTCCTCTTAGCCGGGGAAATAAATCTCTTTAACCGGAACTACTTTTTTTTGTAACATATGAACAGCTTAGATTTTGACCCTGCTGTCAATATCATTTAGGATAAAAACAAAAGCTATCCAAAATATATTACTTATTACTACGCCGACCCAAAACAGAAATGACAGCGTAAACAAACTGGCAGACTAGACTTGCCACAAAAGCCTCTTAAATGGTGTACTCTATTGCGGCGAAATGCATGTAATATACAGTTTATTCATTTCTCGGGAGGTAAAAAAATCCGATATCGTTTCTTTATCGGATTTTTTTTTACCTCCCTCGGTTTATAAATCCCATATTTAAAATAGGAGAATGAATAAACTTTGTCTTGTATTTTCATGCTAGTGGCAAAAGTCTTATTATAGATTTTTTTTTTTACTCGTGCGCTGGCTCAAAATTTTGTCATGCTTCTCCATGAAAACATGTATTGTGGGTACTCATTAGAAGCTTAAAGAATGGGTTGTTATACAATTTGTATTCCATCCCTTTGTTTTACTGCAATAAACTATGTTCAGTCTCATCTCCAAGAATGGGCACCAACCGCATATATTTCATTGAAGAAATAAAAAAAAAAATAAAAAATAAAAAAATAGATAAATAAATAAATAGAGGATCTTACATGAGTGGTCATTTAATATGAAATTTATGAAACGAGTTTGGGTAATTTCGGTATTTTGCTCGCCAAGACTCGCAAAATACCGAAATTACCCAACGAGTTTCATAAATTTCGTATTAAATGACCACGAATGTAAGATTCTGTTTATCACATGGCCATTCCGATGACAGAAAATGCACAAAATATATTATGATAACGGCTTTCCATAGCTAAGCGGAACAACTCACTACCAGGGATTCAATTGTACTACGCAACAAAAATAGTTCGCATATTATTTGATAAGAACCGAAAATAACTAGAACCAAGATAAATATGCCATTTATTACTTCATTAAACTGTACGAATTAATGATGATTTTTATTTGAGCTAATATATATTTCAATTGAAAAAATGAATTTAAAAATAAATATTCCCTTCAATGTCATTCAGCGAGTCAAAACGTCACTGACAATCAGTAGGGAAATCCCCCGAAGTCAGCTGTCGTATTTAAAGATCATTGACCTAGATAAATACAGTTTATACGGTGGTTGATACACCCAAGTAAATGACAGATTTCAAGAACATAAAACATTTTAACTGTAGTTTTGATTTAAATTTGACACATTTTTTTTTTGACTGTCGGAGTCATGTTATCCTCCAATGCTTTTTGGAGGAGGTATTTTTTTTTTTCATTGACTGTTTGACGACAACGATGTTGAAAGTGCCTCTAAATATGTTGCCGGAAAACATCGAAATTTAACCACCTTGAATATTTCTAGTAGCTGTGTTATTCATATTGTGATTGTTTTGTGTCTTCCCCTTCCATCGGTCTGACATTTATCGTTAATCTCAAAATTGAAGGCAGGATCTGTTTCAATAGTAGTCGTATCGGCGAACGCGGACACCATCTTGGTTGTTATCAATAAGCGGGGTAATACGAATATTAATGAGGGTAAATAGGCTAACCAATGGGAAGCCTTGCAGATGTTATAACATGTGTGGTTATATGATTTTTATGACATGGGTTATTTCACTGAATAACTTGACGGTCATGTGATAAAAATAGATATGTGTCCAAATTAAACAAATGCCCCTTTTATCTTTATCCATATGGCAACAATATCTGGAAGCATAAATTTCAACAACTATTTTCCAAATGCTTAGTCTGATCTAATATACATTTGGACCCCTAGCCTTACCCAGGCATGACCCAGGGGCAGCTCTAGCACTCTGTTAAAGATTTAGACCTGGGTAAGTAGCATACTGAATTACAACTTCCTAATGTAGAAGATACCCAAGTTATGACCTCTAAGAGAAACCCGGACGTGAATGTCAATATAAATTTGAATTTAAATTGAAATATTTGTTAGACTCTGGTTACGAACGTGACGTACGCACGTACGGACGTAACGTAATGGCGAAACGGAGGCATAAAAACAACATTTTTTGACGGAAACAAACACGTTATCTGAACTATAACAACTCGAAAATGAACTGTTGTCAAATAATCAAATACAAGAGACTCCATGTTTGTATTGTTTTTCTATAATATTGTAACAAATGGTGTGACCCTGCTCAATTTGTATTTTATTTATTTATTTTTTTTTTCTTTTTGCAGTACATCATCATCATCATAGTGCTGATACTTCTCCAGATGGTCTTGTTGGCACTGTGGATACTTTTGAGACAAACGGTAGGATTTAAACTTGAATCGCAACGTCAGGAGACGTACTTTCAAACATGTGCGCCCAGCGAAGATTCCGATCAGCCTGCGCATGCGCGCAGTCTGATCAGAATCATCGTCGGGCGCAATTTGGGTAGCCAAGGCTGCAAAGTTTCATCATACGGACAACGAAGACTCTGATCAGACCGTGCAGATGCGCAGGCTGATTTGAGTCTTCTTTGGACGCATTTATATCAGTAGGTATATTTTCTCACGTTGCGGTTCCTTTGAGCCTCATCATGGCGAACATAGAGGACACTAGTCTGACTACACGGATGTGGAACCGACAGGTTTTCCGCCGTGTTCTTATCCCCTTGAGTCTTGCGGTCCGTGATTACCTCTTCACAGACTTTTTTTTTCTTATTTTGTTGTTATATAAAATACGGTACCGACGAATGGATCGGGTCAGATAGTATCAGTATGGTGAGGAGAGAATGTTCGAATATTTAGAATAAAAAACGGTACCGACGGATGGACCGGGTCAGATAGTATAAGTATGGTTAGGGATGAATATTCGAATATTTAGAGTAAACTACGGTACCGACGAATAGACGGGGTCAGATAGTATAAGTATGGTTATGAGAGAATATAGGAATATTTAGGATAAAATACGATACCGACAGATTGACCGAGTCAGATACGACCGTAGTATAAGTATGGTGATGAGCGCATGTTTGAATATTTAGGACAAAATACGGTACCGCCGAATGGATTGGATCAGATAGTATAAGTGTTGTTAGGAAAGGATGTTCGAATATTTAGGATAAAACACGGTACTACTGAATAGATCGTGTCAGATAGTATAAGTATGTGTAAGAGAGAATGTTCGAATATTCAGGATAAAACACGGTACCGATGAATGAATAGAGTCAGACAGTATAAGTATGGTTAGGAGAGAATGTTCGAATGTTAAGGATAAAGTACGGTACCGACGAATGGCGAGGGTCAGATAGTGTAAGAATGGTAAGAAGAGAATGTTCGAATGTTTAGGATAAAAAACGGTACCACGAATGTTCGGCACCAACGAACAGACTGGGTCAACTAGTATAAGTATGGGTAGGAGAGAATGTTCGAAGATAAAATACGATACCGACGAATAGACCAAGTCAGGTGGTAACGGTATGATTTGGTTAAAATGTTTGAATATTTAGAATAAAATACGATATGGACTAATGGACTGGGTCAACTAGTATAAGTATGGTTTTGAGAGAATGTTCGAATATTTAAGATAAAATACGGCATAGACGAATAGACCGGGTCAGATAATATAAGTATGGTTATGAGAGAATGTTCGAATATTAAGGATAAAATATGGTACCGACTAATGGACCGGGTCAGATAATATAAGTATGGTGAGGAGCGAATGTTCGAATATTTAGGATAAAATATGGTACCGACTAATGGACCGGGTCAGATAATATAAGTATGGTTAGGAGAGAATGTTCGAATATTTAAGATAAAATACGGTACTGACGAATGGACCGGGTCAGAAAATATAAGTATGGTTATGAGAGAATGTTGAATATTTAGGATAATATACGGTACCGACGAATAGACCGGGTCAGATAGAATAAGTATGGTTACATTGACTTGTATCCATATTTGTAAGCTGACGAGTGGCTGAAAGGTAAAATGTTGGAACTGATCGAAGACTACGATGGACCGGAAGAGCAAGATGAAGTTTCTGCGGGCTGGAATGAACTATTCATGAAGGTATGTTGTTAACCTTTATTATTGCATAAAAAGCAGTGCCGCACGTTATTAACAGCCGTGCATCAATCGGCGAAAAGCCGTGTATTAACAAGGCAATTCACGCGCTGTTAATGCACGGCTACGCAACTTTCAACATGACCGCACCGGGACCACAGATTTGTTGCCGTTTCGAGATATGTATTGCCCGGCCCTAGAACGAGCATAGTTCGTGGAAATTGCGTTCGCGAGACATCGTTGTAAAGGCGAAACAAAATAGTGCAAGAAATAACGAGAAATGTAGCACATGTTTTCAGATTTTATGCAATAACAGCGATCGAACATGGTTTTTCAATGCATTAACATTCGCCAGGTCCCTTGGGAGGTGTTGAAAACCGCAGCCTTCGGCCTCGGTTTTCAACACCTCCCACGGGACCTGTCGAATGTTAATGCATGAAAAACCATGTTTGATCCCTATATTAGATTGGAAACTGCCAATATGGTCATTGGTAAAACAGTGCAGACCCAGATCAGACGCCGCGGAACGCGGTGTCTAATTAGATCACTGTTTGCATAATATACAGAGAATTTGTATAAGACGGAGTAATAATAAAAACTAGCCATATAACATTGACACATCATCCCCCTCATTGCTTTTTAAAAACGTTTTAGCAGACTGAATAGAAAAACAAAATATGACCTAAACAACAGACATTCGTTTATCGTTAGTCAAAAATATAATCGAAACAAAAATAAAGTTGAATAAAAACAGAGAAAATAGATTTTAATATTTTCTTTTGCTGAGTTTACATTTATTGTTTTTTTGTTAAACAAATCCGCATTTGAGCGAGTTTACATATACAGTAGAACCTCGGTAGTTCGAACGCCAATTTTTTCGAAACTACCGGATTTTTCGAAAACGACTGATGGTCCCGACTTTTTTCACTATAATGTATTGCAAAAATATCACCGATTTTTCGAATTTCAATTTTTCGAAAAAATCAATTTTTCGAACAGATTCTTCGGTCCCAATCAAAGAAATTCCTATTAAAATCCCCTGCTAAATTCGAAATTCCAAACTGATAATCAAGGTCACGCATGGTGATCAGGATTTCTTTGTCTGGCGAGTTCGATTGTTACACACCCAAGTGACTTCACGGGTTTATTCGCTACAGCAAATTGACACAAGATAAACGGTCAATATTTCGAACAGATTCGTCGGACCCGATCAAAGAAATTCTTTTACAGTATAATCCCCTGCTAAAATTCAAAATTCCAAACTGCCAATCAAGGTCACGCCTGATGATCATGATTTCTTTGTGCGGCGAGTTCGATTATTACACACCCGAGTGACTTCACGGGTTTATTCGATACAGGTAACTGACACCGGATTAACGGTCACACTACAATAAAGTGATGATCCTTAAATTAGTAAAGGGTGTCTTTAATTAGATCGTTTGCAATGGTCGTTTTATTTGATGTTTTTAAGTGTTTTAATTATGGGGCATTCATGAACTTTAATGAATTTTAATTTGAACATTTCTCATCTTTGATTTACTGGGATAACTGGGTCGGTAACTGCGACTTGCGCTGAGCAACCTGATGAAGGACCCGGTAACGGGGGGATAGCCAGGTCAGCAATAGGAAAGAAAGGAGTAAGTCACAGACGTTTGAGACCAAGTACCAAGCTATCTTGGAAGTAGAGAAAGGACAGAAATCCAAGTCTGCGATTGCCAAGGATTTTAATACCCCGGCCAACACTCTGTCCATATGGCTTAAAAATGCGAATTCTATCAAAGAGTCCTATCTCAAATTCGGACCAAAACGAAAGAATGCCAAAATAGGGTCATTTGATGACGTTGAAAGCGCCATTTTGAAATGGTTTTCAAATGACGAGAGCAGAATGTTCTTGTGTCTGGGCCTATTCTTCTGGCTAAAGCGGAAGAGTTTGCCAAGAAGCCTGAAGTTGAAAAATTTAAGGCTTCAACTGGCTGGCTTGAGCTCTTTAAAGAAAGGAATGGAATAACGTTTAAGAAAGTTTGTGGTGAGGCCAAGTCAGTCGACACGGCATCTACCGACATGACAGAATGGGAACAACGCCTACGTAGACTTCTTGACCAGTATACCCCCGACGACATCTACAATGCCGAAGAAACTGGTGTCTTCTATCGTCTACTACCCGACAAGACATTGGAATACAAGAAAGTCGACTGTCACGGCGGCAAAAAGAGTAAAGAAAGACTGACGGCTCTGGTGTGCGCCAACATGAGTGGAAATGACAAACTTCCGCTTCTGATCATCGGAAAGTCGGCCAACCCGAGGTGTTTTAAAAACAAGAAGACGCTCCCGACGCCCTACACCAGCAATAAGAAAGCGTGGATGACCTCCGAAATTTTCATCGACTGGCTGAAGAAACTAGACCAGAAGCTCCAAAGACAGAAAAGAAAGATCGCCATGGTCATTGACAATTGCCCAGCCCATCCACAAGTTCGGGGACTGAAGTGCATTGAGCTTATCTTTCTTCCGCCCAACACAACAAGCAAGACCCAGCCTATGGACCAAGGGGTGATTCAGAATTTCAAGACCCACTACAGAAAGAGAGTCATTCTGCAACAGATGAAAGCAATCGACGAGAAGAAGGAGTTTACCATTTCTATACTCGACGCCATGAGACTAATGCAACAATCCTGGGAGATGGTGCAGCCGAGAACAATCGCTAACTGTTTCAGATATGCCAATTTCCAATGTCCAGACTCTTCAAACGACGTCACAGAGGCAAATTCCGGAACCGACGACGACCCCGAGGACGATATTCCACTGGCTAACTGGCACAACTGGGCTTATCTACGGCGACTATTCAAGACTACATGACAGTAGATGACAACCTTCCAACAAGTGAACGACTTACCGACAATGACATCATCAGCAGCAGATCTACCGAGTCCCAAGATGCCGACGATAATGCCGACGACAATGAGAATATTGATGCCGACCGACGAGATACCGAGTTGCCAACATCCCTCAGTGAAGCCATGGACGCTTGTGCGAAACTTCAGAATTATTTTGAGCAATGTGAACATTCAGATGACTTTTTGATCAGTTTAGGACGTATGGCAGATGTGTTAATGAAGCAGGACTTTTAAAAAAGATGTGGCAAGCAGACATTGATTACTGGATTTTTTTCAGTGTAGAGACGATCAGTGATTCATGTAACGTGTAAATACGAAGGACCTGTAGTAGTGCGGTTAAAGCAAAAATAACAATTCTGATAAAACTAAAAGTAGACGAACTTCCGGGATATTTATGGACGTTTTTAAAAGTGAAAGTAGGGGCAAAAAAGCGAAACAAAATTGGCTAGAAACGTGTAGTTAGCTCTTTCAGATCTGTATCAGCCAATTTATTGCAGACGTTTAGCTCTTTCAGATCTGTAACAGCCAATTTATTGCAGACTGATACAAATCTTTGCTAGCTGTCAGCGTTTGCCTATTCTGCTCCGCGTTTTGGAATGTCAGTAAAATGATTCATTTCTTTACATTTAGCCTTCATTTTTGTTATTGTTGACAGTTGTAAATAAAACTGTAAGTTCATGTTTTCTTTTTATTTTCTGGTTTCGTAGGCCTGTCAAGCATAAAAGGTGATTAGCTCAACCTTCAGGCAGCTCATATTCTTTAATGCTTAGGCAGATGTTCCCATAACTTCAACGGTATTGAATTAAATCCTCCGAACATATCCGAAAATTACCGACTTCGCAAATTCGAACTACCGATAATTCTAAGGAATTTCTGCTGTCCCTTGCACTTCGAATCATCGAGGTTTGATTGTATTGCTTGTTACTTTGAGTTAGGTTTCGCGTGAGAAAAAAACACCAAAAAACAACAACAAAAAACTGGTTTAACCCTTAAACTACCAGTCACAACAAATGTCGTCTGCTTTGTCATCTGCTTGTGATTTTAAAGTCATTTTTTTGCAAACAGCGTGGATTATTACGACATGAAAGTCGCAACAAAGGAATGAAACATAGCTGAAAAAATTTCCCGCCGATCGTGGGATTCGAACCCGGTCCTCCCGGTTAAAAATCCAATGCTCTAACCACTGAGCCAAAGAGTCGACTCCCTGACGCAGTTGCCAGAGATTGAATATATACTTAGAAGCTATGCGTAAAGGCAGATAATCGAATGTAGGAGTGCTCGGTCGTAACACTCCCCCTCTTCAAGGAAGTCATCATTTTTGATGGCGTGAAGCCATTTTCGGCGTATAAAGTCCAGTTTCGGACGAGCCCCCATCTTACGACATGAAAGTCGCATGAAAGTCGCAACAAAGGAATGAAGCATAGCTGAAAAAAATTCCCGCCGATCGTAGGATTCGAACCCGGTCCTCCCGGTTAAAAATTCAATGCTCTTACCACTGAGCCAAAGAGTCGACTCCCTGACGCAGTTGTCAGAGATTGAATATATACTTAGAAACTATGCGTAATCTGCCAAGGCAGATAATCTGCCAAGGCAGATAATCGAAGGTAGGAGTGCTCGGTCGTAACAGGACCCAGATCAGACTGCTCCTCTCTGGGTCCACACTGTTTGCCTGTATGCTAAAATAGGTTTGAAAAGTTTGCAAGAATATTCAATAGAGGACATAAACAGACGATATTTTCAGATGCAGGTTTTCTTGGCGTTTTAAGGGTTAAGACCCCACCACCCTGGTAGTTTTCCTACTGATTATTCCTAGGCGGTTCCCCGTAGCAGCTCCTCTTTGTTTGTGCATCTTTGATTTCATACGTGTGGCTTTTTTTGTCATTCTTTGTTCCTTGTGTCTCCCTCTTTCAGTGCATCGGGAGGGCTGTGCTACGCATTATGAAAACACGCATATCTATCTATCTATCTATCTATCTATATATATATATATATATATATATATATATATATATATATATATATATATATATATATATATATATATAATTCTATCTACCTATCTATCTTTCTTTCTGTCTGTCTGTGTGTGTCTATCTATCTATCTATCTATCTATCTGTCTGTCTGTCTGTCTGTCTGCCTGCCTGTCTGTCTGCATCTATCTATCTATCTATCTATCTATCTATCTCCAGGTTTACTATATAAAAGGGCGAGGGGGTTTAAGGGCGTCAAAATTATAATGGTATGTTTTCTGATGTATGGTTTCATGTGGCGTTTGTTTTGTCATTATTTTTCCTCGTGTCTCCCTCTTTTAGTGCCTTGGGAGGGCTGTGCCTCATAATTGTGGCGTTTCCTGGGTATCTTCACATAGATGTTTACTCTCTACCTTTAAGCAGTCTCTTAAAGCAACATTTTAACCCTTATAAAATGTCTTTAACTATGATTTTAAATGATATACCATGTGTAAAATTATCGCTGAAACCGTTATTGTAACTGAATTGAGAGCTTTTATGACCTAGCATAATTGTTTTAGATATTGGTTTTATGCGCTCGTCAAATCTTAAAGCACTTACAAAAACTGTGATAACATACAGATTTGTCTTTGATATAATTAAGTGCCATGTTTGGTTTTAAATCACTTGCACATACCTGTTAGCACTTTTTATTTGATAAAAACTTTATACAAGCATTCACTTCGCTACAAGCTACTTTTATCCCATGAATTTCTTAGCTGTTAGTTAAGTCTTGTTGTATATATGTATATAAATTTTAGTTAGAGGACCACAAGGTAGAATAGTTATTTATAGCTAATTGTGTCATCCTCTTTAAACATTGTTTAAATAAATAAATAAATAAATAAATGTTGCACCGTTTTTATACATCAGGAAAACATGCCTCTATAATATTGACCCCCCCCCCCCTTAAATCCCACTATTGTATAGTAAAACTGGGGTTTACAGTGGTAAACATTTTTTTCTTACTTCTGCTCAAAAGTATAGACTGTGGGTGCTCGTTAGAACCGCCTTTGTTTTAAGACAAAATATGAAACATATCAGAGTTTTTATTTGATTGGAGGTGAAATTTTCTGTATATTTGAATAGGCATGTTTTCGTAATGAGTGTGGCGCACCTTATAAGCTCGATCCGCTGGACCACGGCGCAGCCATTATATAACTGTATTGTTTTAGTAAACGCTTTAATTGCTTATAAAATGGTGATGCAGTGTGGGTTCAGATCTGAAACTACACTGTTTTCCCTGGTCATTTTTTCTTTAATCCGAAGCAATGAATGGCGAATGAGATTGAATGAGTTGAGATATTCAAAAAAGTAAAAATAAAAAGTAACATGTGTTTAATCTTTTACAGGGCTAGTGTGCTTATTTTGGAATCTGTTAAAAAAGTTACCATTAAGCTGTATTTAGCCGCAAAAAGTACCATCGGGCATACGCGCTGAGCGATGGTTCGGATCAGCCTGCACATTTGTGCAGTTTAATCAGATGCTTTACTGTGCACACTTTGTATAACCAAGGATACAAAGTTCCTTCATGCGGACAACGAAGACTCTGATCAGACTGCGCGAACGCGCAGGCTGATTTGAGTCTTCGTTGGTCGCATATGTCAGAAGGTACGTTTTCTCATGGTGGGGGTGGGGGGAGGGTACTGCTTTAATACAGATCTGCTACGTGGCTATGATTTCAGATGGTTGTGGCGTTAACGCAGAGTACAAGAATGGAGGATCAAATAATGACTTCAACGAACGACAGTCTAAATGGTGGTCCAAAAGGTATATTGTTTAGTATTAGTGTCATATCGGACCCGTGGGTCCGAGGTGTCGTGTGGCAGCCTAAAAATCACCCCAACCCCGTATTTCAGTAGTATACTTTAAAATCTTTTGAAAACAATTGTGCAAGAAGCTCTGTCAGTACCTGATTTATGGCAGCTTAGTCTATAAATTCAGAAAGATTGTTGACGAAACTGATTTTTCATTTTCTACAAAACCAATTTTGGAACTATCTGAATGTGGTCTTATCAGTGGGGTGGTCTTGATATATAATATTGTCCAAAGAGCTGAGGTGGAATATTCCACTCGGCATAAATTGGTTCAACAGTTTATGTTTTATTACAGTTAAATTCCGCTATTAAAATCAATTTTGGAACTATATGAATGTGATCTTATTAGTTGGGTGGACTTAATATCGAATATTGTCCAAAGAGCTGAGGTAGAATAGTCCACTCGGCATAAATGAGTTAAACAGTATAAAAGTTTTATAACAGTAAATTTCCGCAATTAAGACCAATTTTGGGACTATATGAAAGTGGTCTTATTAGTTGGGTGGTCTTAATATAGAATATTGTCCAAAGAGCTGAGGTAGAATATTCCACTCGGCATAAATGAGTTAAACAGTATAAAAGTTTTATAACAGTAAATTTCCGCAATTAAGACCAATTTTGGGACTATATGAAAGTGGTCTTATTAGTTGGGTGGACTTAATATCGAATATTGTCCAAAGAGCTGAGGTAGAATATTCCACTCGGCATAAATGAGTTAAACAGTATAAAAGTTTTATAACAGTAAATTTCCGCAATTAAGACCAATTTTGGGACTATCTGAAAGTGGTCTTATTAGTGGAGTGGTCCTAATATTGAATATAGAATACACTAAATGCCCTAAAATTTCGAACAAATTTTAGCCAAACGTTTGCTTTTATGCAGAATGGCAAACAGTATAGACCCTGATCAGACTGCTCCTTTAGAGCAGTCTGATCTGAAAGGAGCAGTCTGATCTGGGTCTACACTGTTTGTATATGCCATTTTGTCAGAAATCAAGAAAATCATATAGAACGACAAAAGCTGGTCTTAACAGTGGAGAGGTCGTAATTTTGAGTGATCGTGAATTGACTTTGACTTGGGTTTTACGGCCCTTTCAAAATATTTCACCGTTATATCGAGCCGATCGTTCATGAAAGGTGGGCAAAAACCGGAGAACCCGGGGAAAAACCACCTAACCATCCGTAAGCAGAACTTGGCTTTCCCACATGTGACCCGAGCGAGGCTCGTATCACAGCGGTGGGAAACCTAATGGATTAAGAGTCAACTCTCTTATCTACTAGGATACGGGGGCCCGCAAAGTGATCGTGAAAGCGGAATTTTATTGTATTTGTTTATCTATTCCAGGGGTAGTGACAATATCCCGGCAAAATGTTGTCAAGGTCTCTCGAATAATTCCATACGGCAGTACATTGGTAGCACAAAATGTATAGCATCTGTTCCACCTAAGAACTACTACGAAACAGTAAGTTGGTTCTTGTGGTCACATCACTTACATTATTGCATAAAAAGCATCGTACGTTATTAACAGCCGTGCATTAACCGGCAAAAAGCGTGTATTAACAAGGCAATTCACGCGCTGTTAATGCACGGCTACGCAGCTTTCAATATGATCGTACCGGGGCCACAGATTTGCTGCCGTAACGAGAGGTGTACTGCCCGTCCCTAGAACGAGCATAGTCAGTGGAAATTACGTTCGCGAGACATCGGTGAAAAGGCGAAACAAAATAGTGCGAAAAATAACGCGAAATGTAGCAATTGTTTTCAGTTTTTATGCAATAATAGCGATCGAACATGGTTTTTCAATGCATTAACATTCGCCAGGTCCCTTGGGAGGTGTTGAAAACCACGGCTTTCGGCCTCGGTTTTCAACACCTCCCACGGGACCTGACGTGTTAATGCATGAAAACCCATGTTTGATCCCAATATTGTTTAATAATTCTAACTTCTCATCTTTGTACACATTTCGTGCAATTTGACTGGTTGAAGGAGAAGTTTTACACTTCGGTAAAGTCCAGAGCAAGAATCCGTCGGATCTATTTTCCGTTGGCCGTCTCAAAAGATCAAAACATTTTGGCAACATTTGTAACATTTTGATGACGGCACTGGAATTATAAGGTATGAATTATTGTTTTTGTGGATTTTATCGATGAGTAAACTCCGGCGAGTCACTCTCGAACGAAGAATAAAACCCATATAAAATTCATTCCTATAATAATTGCAATTCAACAGACTTATACTTATTGAGAGCAATATGATTGGAAGACGACAATTTGAAAAAGGCATTTATACTTTGATAAATCCACTGACCAGGAATCCTTGATATCTATATATTCTATTTTATTCGCGCTTATTTTTAAAAAGAGCTATATCTTCAAACTGAACTTAAAAAGAACCTATATTTTCAAATTGAACTTAAATAGAACCTAATTTGAATTATTAAAAATGCGTTACATTTTTGTGGATTTTATCGATATGTTAATGCCAGCGGTCCACTCACAAATTTAAAATAAGCATTCGGGCTTTCGTCAGTTTATGAGTGACACGCCGACGTTTAAACATTGCTAAACCCTCAAAAATCTAATGCATTCCTTTCAGGATTTCAGTCCGTAGATAAGCGAAATAAAGTTGTAAAAATGAAATAATACTAAAAAGAAGATTTAGAAATATTAAAAAAATGCTACAAAAGAATGGATTATAACGTGTATATTATGCGACAGGCTGCATATGCTTATGTTTTAACCGAATCATAGTTGATAGCTATGCTTTCCTCTTTATTTGCATGACGGTGGGTCGGGTCTCTGCAGATTCTATATCGATGCATCTGCGGAGTCTAATCAGGGTCGTCGCAGGCATTTTGTGGGCAGTCAAGGATCCATAGCCTCTTCAGGCGGACAGCGAAGACAGATCTAAGTCTTTCCTTGACGTACATGCAATATTGTAGGAACTGCTATGTCTCAGCCCAGTTTAGTAATACAGAAACTATGCCATGCAGAATTCGTAGTTCATATTCCAAATGCACGTCTCTGTAACGTAATCATCCTATTTCATTGGACTTGTGCCAGTCGTAGCTCTGTTTGTGGTTTTCTCTTTGTCGGACTTCAGATCGCCCTCTGACTTGGTTTGCTTTTTGTGTTGTTTTTTTTTTATACTTACTGTAATTTTTCACTACTGACACAGAGGATTCCTACTTGGACCGAACGCTTAGGTGTAAAAAGTAAAAATCCATATTAGCCTGTCAAGAAAAATCTGAAATGTTACGAAAAAACGAAAATCGGAGACTCGGTTTTATTAAGTCTCTTCATATGCAGCAATGCAGTTTGCGAGGCTGCATACGCAACCCCCCCCCCCCCCCCCCCACCAAACCCTCACCACCACTTCCCCGCTAGAACGGGCTTTAGCGGTATTTGATTTTCAAATAAAAATCTAAAAGGTTGCCTACGGAAACAAAGAACACATTGCAGAGAGAAAATGGGAATCTCGGATTTATTGAGACTCTTCATAAGCAGTAATGTAGTTAACAACACTGCTTACGCATTTTAGCGTATACATGAGCAAAACACCGTTTTCAAAGATATCACATTGGGCCCAATGATCCCAAAGAAAATGAAAATATAACTGCACGATGGTGAAGTATGGGGA
Source organism: Anodontia alba (assembly GCA_964016985.1). NCBI lineage: Eukaryota > Metazoa > Mollusca > Bivalvia > Lucinida > Lucinidae > Anodontia > Anodontia alba. The sequence goes on from OZ024831.1 coordinate 95,694,059, forward strand.
GACGTTCTACGTCCGCCACACGTCACTAAATAGTGAAGTAAAACAGAAGCTAAAAGGTTGTCTTTGGGAACAAAGAACACATTACAGATAGAAAATTGGAGTTTCTGTTTTATTGAGACTCTTCATAAGCAGTAATGAAATAAACGTAAAAAGGATTGTCTTTTGAAACAAAGAACACACTACGGATTATAAAAAGGAGTCTTGGTTTTTATTGAGACTCTTCGTAAGCAGTAATGAAGTTTGCAGCACTGCTTACGCCCTCTAGCGTATACATGAGCAGAACTCCATTTTAAAATATACTATAATGGCCCAATGATCTCAAAGAAAATATAATCTGCAGTATGGTGATGTACGGGAGACGTTCTACCGCCGCCACAAGGGATTAACACCAGCTGCAGTGTAGTAAAATAAACGTCAAAAAGATTTCCTGAAGTTTGTAATCGGAATAGTCTTAATGATCCAAAAAAGCCATTAGTCTGATAAGCGCATGCGCAGTCTGATCCAAGCCTTGGCTCTCCGCATATGCCTTAAAACCTCCTTTTAAAGTGAGGCTCTTTTTCATTTCAGGGTTGCTATGTAAAAGTAAAGAAAACAGTGGAAGATTACTCGTTGATTTGTTTTATTGTCGTCAGTATTATCTTTTTTGTGGAGGTAAGAGTCCAGCCGTGAGAAGTACGCCATCATACATGTGTATCTGTGAACAGAGAAAACCCAATCAGTGTGGCAAAAAGTCAGTTATGCTTATCATATTTAGCCTAAATATCTGGACAGACAAGCCTGAGCAAACGCAGCATCTGATCAGAGTCTACACTAGTCGCCACGCTTAATCCCAGCTAGCATTCTACGTAAATCTATATCGGGCCGTCATCGGCCCGTCAGCTACCCTGACGGGCCGATGACGGCCCGATATAGATTTACGTAGAATGCTGGCTGGGATGTTGCTGGCAAATACAAGTTGCTGTGTACATTGTGATAGAAGACAATTTGCATGAAATGTCAAAGCCTGCTTTTTTTTAAAAAATAAGAAAAATATCTAAAAAAAAAAAAAAAAAAAGAACATCCTTAAATTAAAAAAGAAATATCCTTAAATAGTGTCTGCTCTTAAGAAGTTCTATGAGAAGCATAATTACCTAGACAATTCCTACAATGCCGCTGTTTCCAGACTTATGTCTGATCTTTTTGCCACACAACCAAGCCATAAACAGACTTTCTAAACCACGGCTATTACTATTCTCGTATTGTCCTGAATCTCTGTTCAGGCTGATAGGCATGGCAGGCAAAGCATGCTTACCAAGCACTTTCCATGGGCACCTGAATACACCCCATTTATTTTGGGTCCATGTCTGTTTGTCTTAGCATTCCTAATTTTGTCCTTGTGTATATCGCCTTATTGGTTTCCTGCATACGATTTTGTTGTGTTGACCTGAGACTCATTGTTCCTTCTGGTTTCGCGGATGTCTCGATTTATGTTGACATTAGTTATCTCTTAACTCTTAGTCGGCGACTCAGATGGGTTTTATTGTGTCGCCTTCGTAGCATGGCAGACACATAGGGATCATTTTATTGTGTCGCCTTCGTAGCATGACAGACACATAGGGATCATTTTATTGTGTTGCCTTCGTAGCATGACAGACACATAGGGATCATTTTATTGTGTCGCCTTCGTAGCATGACAGACACATAGGGATCATTTTATTGTGTCGCCTTCGTAGCATGACAGACACATAGGGATCATTTTATTGTGTCGCCTTCGTAGCATGGCAGACACATAGGGATCATTTTATTGTGTCGCCTTCGTAGCATGACAGACACATAGGGATCATTTTATTGTGTTGCCTTCGTAGCATGACAGACACATAGGGATCATTTTATTGTGTCGCCTTCGTAGCATGACAGACACATAGGGGTCATTTTATTGTGTCGCCTTCGTAGCATGACAGACACATAGGGATCATTTTATTGTGTTGCCTTCGTAGCATGACAGACACATAGGGATCATTTTATTGTGTCGCCTTCGTAGCATGACAGACACATAGGGATCATTTTATTGTGTTGCCTTCGTAGCATGACAGACACATAGGGATCATTTTATTGTGTCGCCTTCTTAGCATGGCAGACACATAGGGATCATGTCCGTCCGCGTCGTCGTCCGTCGTCGCCACACCTTTCGTTTCCGTTCAATAACTTTTGAAAGGACGTATGGATTTCATTCAAATTTTGCAGAACTTGTTTGACAGTTTGTTTTTGGTGTGTTGATATTGGTTTCTGATCAATAACTTTTGCAGGGATGCATTGATTTTATTGAAAGTTTGCAGAAGGATATATCATTGTAAAATACAGGTCAAGTTCGATATTAGTAATTATCCGCAAAACTTTGGCTGAGTTATGGCCATTTTTAGACTTAGTTTTTGTTGATGTGTTGATATTGGTTTCCGCTCAATAACTTTTGCAGGGATACATTGATTTTATTGAAACTTTGCAGAAGGGTATATCATTGTAAAATACAGGTCAAGTTCGATATTTGTAATCATCCGCAAAATTTTGGCTGAGCTATGGCCCTTCTTCGACTTACGTTTGGTTGGTGTGTTGATATTGTTTTCCGCTCAATAACTTTTACAGGGATGCATTGATTTTATTGAAAGTTTGCAGAAGGATATGTCATTGTAAAATACAGGTCGTTCGATATTGGTAATCGTCTGCAATATCACCATATTTTATTCTTTCACCAACATCACCCTCCAACTAATGTGTATCTTCGGGGAACATCCTTCGGTTTCACCGATTCTCTTGTTCGTTTTCGTTGGTGTGTTGATATTTGTTTCTGCTCAATAACTTTTACAGGGATGCATTGATTTTATTGAATGTTTGCAGAAGGATATATCATATGGCCATTTTTCGACTTAGCTTTTGTTGTTGGGGTAAAATACAAGGTAAAGATATTGTTTCCCCTCAATAACTTTTTGAAGGGATGCATTGATTTTGTAGTGAGGGGTTGCTTTTAGGGATAGGAGCGATTATAAGGACCAATGTTGTTGTTTTTTCATATCAAATGGGTGGCGCTTTCAGCAGGCAACACACTTGATTCTCGGAATTCTAGTTAAGTGACTGAGGCACTTTTGTGGTATCTTTATATTATTTTCCTCTTTGAATAAATTAAAATTATAATTGAATATACCCATGGAATGCCACAGTCATGAATCAAAGCCCTCAAGAGGCACCAAAAGAAAGAGAGATGAGGAACAAATAATAAAAACAACGCCACATATGAAACCACTGGCGCACAAACAAGGAAAAACTTCAACAGAGCAACCGTCTTGGAGCTATCAGTAGGACAACTACTTGGAGCTTAAATCAGCTTTAACCGCGGGAAACCTCACTCTTAATTCTGATGCAGCGCCAGTTACAAAATTTGTTCGGTCCGCAGAGGGGTCCTCTGTCTCATCTGCGAAACATCGCAGTGAAACACATATAATCAAAGTTGCAGTGATGAAACAAAGCAAATGGCTCAATGGCGATCTGAAGCCATAACACAAGAAAACCACAAGCAGGGCCACGATGAGCTAAACCACAGACATTGATAGACTGGCGCCAACCATCAGAAACAGATTGAGGAGGAATCGTCATTGAGTCGTTGATCCGCCGTCGTGCAATTTAAGAGCGAAACAATGTTATCAACTATAATTCGGTTAACAACTTTGTATGAAGTTTGCCGCAGAATATCCCTGTTATTATTAATCTTTGTGTAGCGAGTGACAAGATAACGTTATATATCTTTTCTGTTTAGGTGGCATCGGTCGTGTCTGCTTTCATACTGGTGAAAAGAAAGAACAGAGTTGGAAGCGGGTAAGTTTGAGAATTCATATTTTAACCCATTTGTACTGTGTGGACTCTTCTGCCTTATTTCTTTGGACAGGTCCATTTCCAGTAGATGGGGTGTCTGTTTTTTTTTCTATCATTAACATAGATTATAGAATTCCTGTATTAAATGCAAACAGTGTAGACACTGATCAGACGCCGCGTTCTGCAGCGTCTGATCTGGATCTAGACTGTTTGTCACTGTCTATTTCTGGAACGCTTTTCATAAACGAGTTAAGCAACACAAGAATGCTTGAAATTAAACAGAATATCTATACATGTAAAAGTTAATACACATATTCTTGGATATTAGTAATGCACTTAAGAGGAGAAAGTAAACTTGGTTGGCTTTCCACCATTTTGACGAGGGAAACGTTTCTGATTGCCAAGTTGCTTTTTTTTCTGTGCACCAAACCCGTTATGAAAAGATATTTTGTCTACTAAACCCCTTCTGAAAAATGTCTAGCCTAATATGTAGGGGAACAACTTTTCTGGCAACAAAATTAGTTAAAATGTGTGGTCATGGATTAAACTTCAGCAGGAGTTGTTTAATCTTTTAAAAACAACATACAGTGGAACCTCAATAACTCGAACATCTTTGGGACCATGCAAATTTGTTCGAGACAAAGGTAGTTCGCGTCACCGAAAGTTAATCATAGCGCCAGGTAAGGAGGAAAATGATTATAATTTAGAGATGCCTTTTCAATCTTCTGTATAATAATGGTATGTTGAGTGTACTCATTAGTATCGCCTCGTTGAGGCGGTATAATGAATACACAAAACATACATTTAAGGATAAAATAAGAAAATTTCCCTATGTATCCATAAATATTTGCTTTCTTGGGCTGTCAAGAGCGTTTCCAAGGGACTCAAAAACGAGTTCGAATTTGCCATGGTAAATGAGTTTTCGGTGTTCGAGTCACTGAGGTTTTTCTGTATATGTGTGAATGTATAAACTAAATTTGATGCTGTTAGCACATTCAAACGGTTAAAAACTATAACAACTTGCGGGAGACTTTTAACAACCATCACTACCACGACAACAACACAAAAACAATAGCAACAGCAACGAAATAGCGATACACCTGAATGGTTAGGGTTGTATATTAATTAATTAATTTATTTATTTATTGCTTTATTTATTTATTTATTGCTTTATTTGTTTTTATTTTTATTTTATTATTTTCTCTACTTTCCATGCTACATTCGGGAGAAATAATAAAGTTAGCAAAAGTCTTTACTGAATTCTCTGAGGTCAGTTGTCCGATTTCCATTGCAACTGACGCCTTTCATTGTCTTGAATATAATAAAGAGGATGTACAGGAAAAGACACACTCACAGATGATAACCTACCAATGCTACCAAGCGGAACAGTAAACAAACCATGGCAGACAGTACACAAGCCACACACCAAAGTAAATTAAAGCAACCCAGCCCCCTCTTCCCCAGCAAAAAGATCACACTACCAGACAGGATCCACTAAACACAACAATAAACGTGAATAAGCACTGCAGCGAACAGCCACAAACCCTGTTAGCATTTTTTTTTTTTATAAATTTATAGCGGGCTGTTATCGGCCCGTCAGGGTAGCTGACGGGCCGATAACGGCCCGCTATAGATTTATAAAGAATGCTAGCTTGGAGTCCACACAGAGAACACCTAACACCAAATCTGATTTGTGGAAACAGGGCACGGATCGTGTTTATCAATGAAAGATACTAAATACTGAATTGATTTTAACATAACCTTGTTAGTTTTGGTACAGTTTTGTGTTTCACCCACAGAAGAAAACTCAACAGATAAAGTTTTAGTAATTTCATGTCATATAAAGCGTGAAAATTTTCCGAAAATTCTGACTGATGCGTTGGAAATTCTGTTCAATGCATATAGGAAAACAGACATGAAAACACATAAAAAGTCTAGTTGGTTTGCTCGTATCAGATTTGTTAGGCTAGATGCAATTATTTGCAGAACGTAAGCACAGTACATCAAGTGTACGCTAAAGCATTTCACAGTTTTAAAGACAACTTCTATCATTTTAATCACATGAGCTCATTTTGTTAAATGGATACTCAAGTGTGGCAAAAACAGTCGACTCTCGTTATCTCGACTTCGCTTATCTCGTACAACCGCCTGTCTCGACGAGAAAAGCTGGCCCATGTTTTATCATGGAAATCCAAAAATAGATAATAAAATATTGTGGAAAAGAAGAGAAATTGTTCCTAAGGAGCCGTTTCTCCTCTTTTACACAATATTTTCAGTATATCTCTAATTTAGGAGTCAAATTACACCTTCATTTGTGAACTGTGGTTGTTCGATTTAGTTTTTCCTCAATTTTGTAAATCTGATATGTCGAGCTATATTTCGAAGTATTTCAGACAGTTCCTAGGACTTCGAAATATCGAGAGTCGGCTGTATAGACTTCTCAGCGAAACCTAAAGTTTTGTTTGAATTACCAACTGCATGCAGAGCTTGTGAAAATTGCTAAACAAAAACTTCTAATAAAGTCTGGTAAATAATGTTTAAATAATGAATAATACTTCATGATAATCTCCTGATCATACAATCTCTTTTAGAGTTAATTGCACAATCATCATTTCAAATGATAAGAAATATTCTCCCACCTTTGCCTATATTAGATAGGCTTTTTGCCCATGTGAGAAACTTCTGTCTCGTAGACCATGCGACTTTTAGGAACAATCCACTTAACTCTTAGCCCGCTAGTGGCAACATTTGTCGTCTGCTGATAACCTTAGCAAACAGTTTGGATCCAGATCAGGTCTGACGTTTTGTTGGGCCTGATCTGGATCCAAACTGTTTGACACTCTGATGATATTCCTGAAAGATTTTTTAAGAACTTAATTGAAAAAAAATCAACAGACGACAAAAAAAAAAAAAAAAAAAAGAAAATACCCAACATGCAAAGAGTTAAGGGTGGGAGAAAAAGAATCCATCATGAGTCCATGCAGGAAAGGGAAATCTCACTTTAGGAATTTCAACCAGGGACTCGGCAAGCCTCGTTCCTTGTTGAATTCCTTCTCCTCGGGTGAGATTTCTCTATCCTGTATGGAGATTCATGATGGATTCTTATATTCACTACTGCCAGACTGAATTCTATAAACAACAATTTTAACTAGACGTCTGGAAAAAGCAATTTTAACGTATATTCGCAATTGACAAACCTCTCAGGTAACAGCGATTTCAACGTATAATCGCTACTGACAAACGTCTAGCAATAGCAATTTTAACGTGTATTCGTTATTGAGGGATGTCTCTGGTAATGGCGATATTCTTGTAATAGTAGCATATATCCACAATTACCAAACGTCTGCCAATATAGGGATCAAACATGTTCTAAATGCATGAATTTTCGCCAGGTCCTGAGGGAGGTGTTGAAAACCGAGGCAGGAGGCCGCGGTTTCCAACACCTCCCAAGGGACCTGGCGAATGTTAATGCATTGAAAAATCATGTTCGATCACTATTATTGCATAAAAACTGAAAACATTTGCTACATTTTGCGTTATTTCTTGCACTATTTTATTTCGCCTTTTCACCGATGTCTCGCGAACGCAGCTTCCACGGACTATGTTCGTTCTAGGGACGTCTAGCAACAACAATTTTTGACGTGTATTCGCTATTGAGGAATGTTTCTAGTAATAGCGATATTCTGGTAATAGCAGCATATATCCACAATTACCAAACGTCTGCCAATATAGAGATCAAACATGGTTTTTAATGCATTAACTTTCACCAGGTGCCGAGGGAGGTGTTGAAAACCGAGGCCGGAGGCGAATGTTAATGCATTGAAAAACCATGTTTGATCACTATTATTGAATAAAAACTGAAAACATTTGCTACATTTTGCGTTATTTCTTGCACTATTTTGTTTCGCCTTTTTACCGACGTCTTGCGAACGCAGTTTCCATGGACTATGCTCGTTCTAGGGCCGTGCAGTACACATCTCGTGACCCCGGCACAGGCATACTGATGTGCATTAACAGCGCGTGAATTACGTGTTCTCAGATTGCGACTCATTTGTTGTGCTTTATTTTTCAGGGAAAAAGGTGGACACAATCCCGTGCGCTACTAGAGGATCAGTGATCAGTGTGTTTATGTGGACAAACAATTACAGTATAATTCCGCTATTAAGACAACTTTTGGTACTGCCTTAAAATAGTCTTATCTGTAGGACAGTCTTAATATTGAATGTAGAACATAGATCCAGATAAGGTAGTTTTTTTTGTTGTTTTGTTTTGACCAAAAAGTAGATATTTTCCTTATTTCTCCACAAAAATATGTGTTGTGGGTACCCATTAGAAGCGCCTCAGCGAGGCGCTACTAATAAGTACCACAACATATGTTGTTGTGGAGAAATAAGAAAATATTATGCGGATACATTTACGGTAAATGTCCTAAAATTTCGAACACCCTAAAATTTCGAACACTTAATATTTTTGTCCAAAATAGTTTCTGGACATGTCCTAAGATCTCGAACAGTAGCAGTTTTGAAAAAAAGGGGGATTTCTAAAATTTCAAACAAAGCTTTCTTCAAACATTTTTTATCGGCACATTTTAATTTCGTTTTTTTTTTGTTTTGTTTTCGTTTCGGAACCGGAAACTAAAGTAGCAGTGTTGAAAACTACCGCAAAACTTAAATGCTGTAGTGTCATAACGAATTTTATGTACATAAATGGCATGGGAACCGTATTTTAATTTTATACAAACCCAGGAGATACTGACTGAAAATTCACAAGAAAAAAAAAAAAAAAAAAAAAAAATCAAAAAAAAAAAAAAACAGAGACTTCCAGCACAATGTTAGCCATAGCCATGCGACAGTCATGTGGATATCCGCCTGATCTATAAGGTCAGGCGATCTAGAATTGTTGTTACCTTGTGGCAGACAAGATAAATATTCCGGCTGAAAAACGAAGGCCGGAAAAAATCTATGGATCCGCGCTGTACAATCTGACTTTTTGCTGTTTGTTCGTGTATATCACTACTTCGTTTGTCTTATTGCTACACTAGAATTCTAAAGTTGATCTGATCATTTCTAAAGAAGCGTGACGCACAATGCGATTAGGCCTATAAGAAAGCGCTATACGCGAAATGGTACATTAGCACGTGCATCCGCGCATTCTGATTTGGGTCGTTCCTGCTCGTCCGTACACTGTTTCTTTCGATAAGATCTGCCGCTAATATTTAAGTTTAGCGAGCCAAAGGTTTCAATAATCACGCCGAAAACGTTTTCGTCAGGGGATTAACGCCTCTAGCAAAAAATGTCCTGTCTGATCGCGTGATTGTCATGATATGCTCAGTGCATCCTATTTGAACAGGTAATGGTCCCAACAAGCCATAATGAACCTAATCATATGTTACAAATGTGATCAGTCTGTGCATTAGCTGGAAACTGCGATTCATGTATTACAGTGTTCTATACCAATTACCTAACCAGCGAATTGAGTGGACACCATCCTGCACTAGAATGCGTCTCGCACTCTGCATCACGAAAACATGCCTATATAATTTTGACCCCCTTAAACCCCACTTTTATATAGTAAAACTGGGGTTTACAGGGGTATACATTATTTTTCTTATCTCTGCTCAAAACCATAGATTGTGGGTACTCGTTAGAACCGCCTCGTCGAGGCGGTTCTAACGAGCACTCACAATCTATGTTTTGGTTTAAACATATTTTATTACATAATACAAGTACAACAAAGTAACAAATTTGACATACAAACGATATAGGATTAGAACGAAAGCATATAAATACTTATAGAGTTCTTCTCCTCTACGGTGTATATTTCGTTGTTGACTTGAAGGCAGATCGTTTCACAGATCAAGGCAAAATGTTGTGGTTTATATCATGTAAGAAGGTAAAATAAATTAGTTGACAAAACACACACAAAAAATATAGAATACAAAAAAGAAATAAGCATAAAGAAAAATTATAAAAAAAAATAAAAATAAATAGATAAATAATAAACAAATAATTCAATAAGTGTTTGTATTAAGAAAACAGTAGTAGGAATCAAACAGTGTGTAACAAGGTATATGAAAATAGCATTCTTGGAGAGGAACAACTGAGCTTGCATCCACAGGCAGACAATGCAGATATTGTTCAGGACAAGTTGTACCTGCAACATGCATTTACTACAGATTTAAAACCGTTTAGTGTCCAATATAAATTTATGAACTTTATCAAAAATGGCTTTGTTTATGTCAACAGAGAGGTTTGAGCTGCCGTATAGCAACAGATTTAAAGTAGGTGTCTGAATTGTAGATATAGCATTCATTAAAGCTGTGCGTTGAGTTTGGTAATGTGAGCAATGGAAAAAATAATGCTGCGAATCCTCGATACTACCACAACTACACAGTGGAGTTTCAGAGACATTTTTCAGGAACAGATCCAGATTCAAAGCACTGCAGTGAGTACGCAAACGAGTGTGTAAGATCTGGAGGCGGCGACTGCCAGTATAATAGTGTTTCGGTGTTTGTTCCTTGTCTTTAGTTAAGTTATATTTAAAAGAGTTAACAGTATTACTTTGCTGGAGTTCTAATGGCAGATTATTCCATTCTTTGATGGCCGTTGGCAGAAAAGATTGTTGATACTGAGTGGTTCTAGCATTGATTCCTCGTAGATTACTTGAATGCCTTAAATTATAATTAAAAACATTACTAATAGATTCAGGTACCAAAGAGGATAGATACTGTGGAGTTAAACTGTATCTCATTTTATAGAAAAGAGTTAGCCTGTGGTTTTTCCGTCTCTGTTCGAGAGTTTCCCATCGAATTTCAGAATAGAGTGTGTCTAACGAAACTAACTTTGTTGCTCCCGTAACTATTCTGGCAGCTTCATTTTGTATTTTGTCCAGTTCTCGTTTTTCGTACTGGGTACAATTATCCCATATGACATCACCATACTCAAGCAGCGGTCTTATAAATACAATATAAATGGTTTCAAGAGATTTTCGGTCGAGTTGAAATTTAAGTTTTCTCATGATATTTATTCTTGTCCACGCTTTTTCAGATATGTAGTTTATATGTTTGTGCCATGAGCAGTCTTGTGAGAATACTATTCCTAAGTGTTTATGAGAGTCCACTTCAGTTATTTGTACATTTTGCATAAATAATGGGGGGTGAAGGTTTCTATTTAATTTACGCGAAATTAACATAGATTCAGTTTTTGGAGGGTTAAAAGTGACTAACCACTTAGCAGCCCATTGTGTTATTCTTCCTAAGTCAGCGTTAATACAAGCAGCTGCAGTGACGGGGTCATCGACAACAATATAAACACTTGTATCATCTGCAAAAAGTCGAATATTGGAACCTATATCAAGAACAATATCATTGATATACACAAGAAATAAAAGGGGTCCTAAGATCGAACCTTGAGGGACTCCAGCATGTATAAAAATCCAATCTGAGACAGCACCAGGCAGAACAACTCTTTGCTTTCGATTAGTTAAATAACTCTTAAACCATTCTAGGACTTGTCCTGTGACACCAGCTGCTTCAAGTTTCAAAAGTAGTCCTGCATGCCAAACCCTGTCAAAAGCTTTGCTGATATCACAGAAGACAACCCGCACTTCTTTGCCAGAATCTAAGGCCTGACAAAAAGTATTATATAAATATGTAAGTTGGTTGACAGTTGAATCGCCAGGTATAAAACCGGACTGGAGCGAAGAGAGCAAGTTATAAGTTTGTAAATGATTATACAGATGTTTGAAGACAAGACGTTCAAAAAGCTTGTCTTCAGAGTTTAGAAGAGATATTGGTCGATAATTATTTACAGCAGACAAGTCACCTTTCTTCGGAACAGGGCAAACATGAGCCTCTTTGTAAGAAACGGGCACAACACCTTTGTGCAATGAGTCATTGAAGAGTGAACAAAAAGGAGAAGCTAGTTGATGCGAAAGTTCCTTTAGAATACGATTACTCAGCCCATTTGGTCCAGAAGCTTTACCTACAGGCAATACCTCGAGTACTAATTCAACCTCATGAGGAGTCAAAACGATACGATCCAATAAAGAATCAACAGTAGCTGGAGTTAAATCAGGAAGAACAGCATTTTGTTCATCCAGGAGTGTTTGACTTTGGAAGAAATTGTTTAAAACATTTGCTTTGTCATGCTCGTCTGTGATTATGTTATTATTGACCTCAAGTGGCGGAACAGATATTCTTGAGTTTGGGGCGATTATTTGTTTTAATGTAGACCACCAGTCTTTTGAAGAAAGGGATTCAGACCGCAATTTGTCTGCTATTTTGTCATTGTAAAACTGTTTACATTTGCGTGTCATTTTAACTGTTTGATTTCGTAATTTCTTAAACTTACTCCAGTCTGTTTCATTTCCTGTTCGTTTTGCTCTATGATATGACCGTTTGCGTTTGCGAATATATCTTTTTAATTCTGACGTTATCCATGGAGGATCTGAAGGATGGATTGTAATATTTCTATTTGGAATGTTATCTTTGGCTAGGTCGATTATTTTTGAAATTATATTTACAGAGTATGTGTCAATGTTATCGTCGTAAAGAGCAGGCCAGTCTACTAAGGATGCTTGCTCACGTAATGATTGATAATTTCCTTTTTCATAGTCCCAAATATGACGTTTAAATGTTTTACGTTTTAGTTTAGCAAACTTGAGAATTCCATATACTGGGCAATGGTAACGTATATCCTGATTCAGAAATGGGTCACCTATACCACTTAAAAGCAAACTATTTTTGTTACTGACTATTAATAAATCAATTAAAGACGAAGAATTCTCAGTATAATGGGTGGCTTCTTCGATTGTTTGAGACAAAGAGAACTGAGTGCACAGAGCATTGATCTTTCTAGATGATTGCAAATTCAACAAATTGTAGTTAAAATCTCCCATGACGATTATTTCACGAATATTAGTATCTACCGCGAGGGCAATAGAGTCTTCAATATTAGAAAAGTAATTGTTATTCGAATTAGGCGGTCGATAAAACATGCCAAATAGTATGCTTTTATGGTTATTGGCTATCTCAATCCATATATTCTCTATACCTCTAATTTCTAAGTCATTCCTCCGTTTATAATGGATACCCTCCTTAACATAAATAATTACCCCTCCATGAGCATCTCCTTGTCTGTCTTTACGCACTGGCGCCTGGTATTGCTGAAGCAATATATCTTCATTATCAATGGAAGGGTTTAGCCAAGTCTCAGAGAATGCAAGTATGTCAAATTCATGGAGCTCTGCATGAAGTATTTCGAGCTTCGGGAGGATGCTTTGGACATTGTAGTGAACAAATGATAAATTATGATTGAGTGGAAGGGAGTCAAAAACTGTAGTAGACAAGCTTGAAGATGAAGTAGACAGACTCGTTACAGATGAAGACGAATGGGATGTGGGTCCTGGATTTGGATGAATGTCACCTGAACAAAGTAAGAGGATGGTGAGCCACGTTGTGAAGACAATATACATGAATATTCCTACCACAAGTAATGAGAACTGCGCATTCGCCTTCCCAGCTTTGCTTTGTGAGACGTGAATTGTGCGTCTAGTCTTCTTTATGAATTGGTTTAATGTTTTTCGGTTTTCGTATGATAGAATAAGTGAGTAGCAATAGAGAATGTTAAAATAGATATGAAGTAGCAAAATTAAGTGCAAAAGAAATTTAAAGTTGCAAATACAACGATGTTCTGGCATGATAACAATTTTGCTAGAATCTAGCGTCATTGTCATGTGATTGAAAATAAGAAGTGTAGAAACAGAAGAATTGCTATGAAGAATCTATGTTTTGAGCAGAAATATGAAAATTATCAGAATTTTACATCTGAAAATTTTCATTTTTTGGTGGTAAAAATTCCAGTATATTTGAATAGGCATGTTTTCGTAATGGATCTGACTGATACACATGCACAAAGGGACATTTTCGCCTGAATAGCAATTCACAGGTTTGGCATACAATATATGTAGTTCAGTTTGGTGCAGTGCTAAAATCTTTGATCTTGATCAGGCTGCATTTACACAAGCTGATCTGGTTGTCCACACTGTTCGTTTATGTAGGAGTCCTACCTTACGACAACTGAGACTATAGCATAAAGAGTCCTTTCCAACAGAAACGAACTTATGACATTTGAGACCAGCATAGACAAGACCAACATGCGCTTCCGCGCAGTCTGTGTATCGGGGCGGTCTGATCTACGCATATCGCCAACAGAATACATTATGTCAGCAAGCAGTGCAAGTACTGCGCTTCAAAACGGCTCACATTCTAATCAGTCTGCGCTTTTCACATTTAAAGTCCGGAGGAAAGGGACTTTTTTGTGTCTGCAGTGGCTCAAACAAGAACAAATGTGCGGCATCCTTTTGAAGTATTTTTTGGACAGCTTGTGTATCTCAGTGCGGTAAACTGAAGAGGGTTGTTACATAAGAAGACAGTGGACTAAGCCAGCTTATTTTAAGAAAGTGGCACTTTCCCGTTGCCGAACAAAAGAATCTGGCGATTAATTAGTGTACCGGATAATTAATTGTTTTGTTATGCAGGCTTTCAAGTGCCCTCCACTGAAAAAGTAGGGATAAAGTAGGGCTCAAAAATTTGAAAAAGTAAGGCAAAAGTAGGAATTTCAATCATGAAAAGTAGGGATAGTAGGGTTGTACTGAGTGTTTTCAGACTAAAAAAAAAGATATAATAAGCAAACTAAGCTTTCTCTGAACAATAACATCATAATGAAAAGGAAATTCCAAAATAAACGTTCCAAAAAAGGAGTTTCAACTCAAGTAAAATATTTTATAAACTTGCATCGTGGCTGCTCAGATTAAGTAGATCTGATTTTTACGAGCGAGGAAATAAAAATACAACTTTTTATCACTTCAAACATTTTTGGACTAAAAAGTAGGGATAGTAGGGCATTTTCAGAAAATAGTAGGGAAAAGTAGGAGCACCAAAAAAAAGTAGGGAAAAGTAGGAATAGTAGGAAAAGTAGGGCCCACTTGAATGCCTGGTTATGAGAAACATTTAGTCGACATAGAATTAATCGGATGGAATTGAAAACAAACATCAGAGTGGTAATTATTTATTAGTTCATACAATTTCAAAATCACACACAGCAAATAAGAAAACCCTTTCGTCGTATAGGTCCTTTTTTGTCTCGTTTCGGGTGTCCGGAAGAGTCCGATAGCCAAGTTAATTTCGGCTGTAAGTGAATCTGTCCTAAAATTTCGAACAGTAAAATTTTTAGCAAATCATAATTCCTAAAATTTCGAACAGCAAGAACTGAAATTATCTAATTTTGTTCGAAATTTTAGGACATTTACCGTACCCTCTTTTATCTGGAGCTATATTGCAATAAAAAACAAAACAAAAAAAAAAAAAAAAAATTGGGATTGGCAAAAGTTAGCATTGACAGCGGAGTGTTCTTATCTTTTTAGTTTTCTTAATAACGGAATGTTAATCTACTTTTGAATAAGCATAAATAAAATTGTATAAACACTATACATTTCCAACCCTACCAGTTATGGCTAGCGTCCTATAAAAAGTGACATTGACTTCAGTGTAGACCCAGATTAGACGTCGCAGATCGCACCTTCCGATTAGGATCTACACTGTTTGCATCGAGAACAGGAACTTAATTACAAATTATAATAATTAAAACTAACCAGACAAACTTTTAACTTGACATGGACCTGGCGAAATAAATAAGCTGAAGTTTCCAACAGGCATTAGGCGGCAAAAAAGAAACAAATTAAGTAGAATGTAACAATTCATGTATCTATGTGTGACCGCCTGTTATTGGTGTTCCGTGCCAAAAATTTGTTAGACAATTAACTTATATTTCTTTTTTTCAGTTTGCCAAAATGAATTAATGTTTTCCATACCGCCAATTTTAAATAAAACTATACTGCCTGAATGCGAATTGGAGATAAAGGAAATAAATTATTTCCGTTTAGAGTACATCTCATTTAAGAAGGAAGACAAACTGACAAGATTGTGATATTTGCCTCCCCTATATTCTTTCTTACATAGGATTATTGCATGCGGTAAAACCTGGGCGGTCTTTTGTTTCTCGTATTTGCTAATGCCGTCTAGGGAATATAGACTCGAACGGTTAACATACTTCAAGTGTGTGTGTGTGTGTGTGTGTGTGTGTGTGTGTTGTTTAGCTCGCCTTTAGTCTTTGTGGTCAGAAAACAAAGGGCAGGTCCTTTAAAAGTAAAGTATAACCGACAAACGTTTAAAATAAGGCAGTGGCTATTCGTACGGCCCCGTACGAATAGCCTATATTGGCTAATCGTACGGCCCCGTACGATTAGTCTATAATTATAGCCTATACTGGTTAATCGTACGGCTGTTTTAGTTTGGTGCCAGTGAGTATATATTAAAATGTATTTTGCAAAAATTAAATATGTATTGGGCAGTATGCAACAGAATTATATTATCTATTTATGTAAAACATTTTCTTCCTATAAAATGTTATTTATAAAACATTTAAAATATGACCAAGCAGATAATGTTATAGAACTTATCACATATGCGACCGGTGAAGGATCAATCTAGCCTGCGCATACGCGCATTTTTAAAATTATTCAGTGAGAAAAATAATCATTTGTGGTTTGGGGACTGAGTCGAGGGAATTTCTGGATAATTTTCATATTTTTACATCTCATTCCCCGAATAGCATCGCATTTGACTTAATGACGGAATTATCTTGTCTCAGTCTCAACAACATCAAAGAGCCGGCCTCGGTGGCTCAGTTGGATGCGCCGTCCGACTGGAGACCAGGAGGTCGCGGGTTCAACCCCCACCGAGGTCGGCGACATTCTTTTGTGGAGATTGATCATGAAATATTTTCTACGGTCATTCTCTCCCTTCCGCTGATTCAAGAAGGGCAGTTGTCAGTTTCTGGCGAAAGAATGTGCACAATACTGGTTAACCGCTCAGAGGACTAAGCCTGCCCAGTAAACGTGTGGTTAGGTAAACTGACCGCGCTCGACATGATCCCATTGTGTTGACTGGGCCGTAAAACCTCAACACAAACAAACAACATCAAAGAGTCCATTTGTACGGCCAACTACGAATTTGACAAGCATTACAAAAACACGACTATTCAAATATATTGAAAGAAATTTACCGCCAAAAATGATTTTCTTTTCCGATAAAAATTCTGACTTTTTTTCTGTTTAGAATCTTTGCTGCTCGCGTGAGCCTTCTATTCAAAGAACAACAAGCGAGTACTTTGGCTATATTGACTAGTTTGTATTTATACAGACTAAATCAAGAATTTTGATATGTTCATACCATTTGGAAACATTGATGGCACAGATCAGACTGTGCATTCGCCCAGTCATCAATATATTTGCTGTTCACTATGAAGACAGTTTTGTATTGATACAGGCTAAATGCAGAATTTTATAATGATATTATAATTTGAACCGCTCCATCTGTATGGAAGCAGTTGTAGCGCAGATTAGCCTGCACATCCGCACAACATCACAAAAACAAGCCTGTATAATTTTGATCCCCCTTAAACCCCACTTTTATATAGTAAAAATATTGTTTACAGGGTGCACATTATTTTTTCTTATTTTTTATGCGAAAGCTAGATTGATCCGTCACCGGTCGCATATGTGATAAGTTCTATAACCTCATCTTCTGGGTCATATTTTGAATGTTTATAACATTTTGTAGGAAGAAAATGTTTTTATATAAATAGACGGGATAATATAACGCTGTTCCATACTGCCCAATACGCATTTAGTATTCGTAAAATATATTCTAATATATATTCATTGGTAGCAAAGTAAAATAGCCGTACGATTAGCCAAAATAGGCTATACAGACTAATCGTACGGGGCCGTACAAATAGCCGCTGCCTTAAAATAAATATCCTGTTAAATATGCTGTTTTGTTGCTAGTTTGAGGAAAGGCTATTACGTGATGTATAGTATATGCAGTATTATCCTTTTTGACTTATTTTATATCCTTGTTATGTTGGAAAAAAAAAAAAAAAAAAAAAAAAAAAAACCACTCCAAAATATCTTCAGATATTGATTTACACAATGTTTCGGCCTTCATTGGCCTTTGTCGAGTGTAACAAACAGGTAGACAGGAAATGACGTCACTGTCACATGACATCAAGGACGGCGGCATCAAGTTAAAACAATCAGTTGGCGTAAAACGTCTGAATAAAGGATCTCTATAAGCTACAAATTACTAAAAGAAATTCAGATGAAATACAAACACAATTATAGCCAGTTTTTGTTGAGGTTTTACGGCCCAGTCAACCCAATGGGGTCATGTCGAGCGCGGTCAGTTTACCTAACCATACGTTTACTGGGCAGGCTTAGTCCTCTAAGCGGTTCACCAGTATTGTGCACATTCTTTCGCCAGAAACTGACAACTGTCCTTCTTGAATCAGCGGAAGGGAGAGAATGACCGTAGAAAATATTTCATGATCAATCTCCACGAAAGAATGTTGCCGACCTCGGCGGGGGTTGAACCCGCGACCTCCTGGTCTCCAGTCGGACGGCGCATCCAACTGAGCCACCGAGGCCGGCAATTATAGCCAGTAAAACTTTACAAAAACTAATAAATTTGTTTTAGAATTTAACACAAAGACGACGCATCCAGAAAGTCTCTTTTATTTTATTTTATTTTATTCATTTTTCTTTTTCAATTGCGTGGCACTTTATCAATGTACGTGGTTGAGTAATCCTGATAGTTTTTTCCCAGCATATTGAAATGCTGTGAAACGTTTGTGGATTTACTGAAATAAGGTATAATAACTCTCCAGAATATTGTTGCTGTTCTCCTCTTGAGAAAAAAAAAATGTTGCATCTTGCAAACAGACTGTGGAGTATCCTGTATAACATACTGCACACATGTTAGTATTTTCTTTAAACAGAACACGTACCTTTTTACTGTGGTTTAGAGAACTTAAACATAGTTCACGTTTTTCTTCCATTCCTTCAGCAATGATCAATGTATGCTTGGCATAGACAAAGCGTTTTGAAACCTATTACTTATTTGTATAATTTTAACATGTATTGCTTGCTATTCCTATATACGTATTCATAAAATATCAGCAACGCCCTTGAGTTCAGGACGTTTGATTAAGGTCTATATACATGTATATATAAATTGATAAAATTAAAGTTTTAAGAATCTTCGCACACTATACGCGTGCCAATACTGTGTTTGGCCGAATAACGTTCTTGCGAATTGATCAACTTGAGAAATATTTTCTACGGTCATTCTCCCGCTTCACCTGATTCAAGACGGACAGTAAAATACTGGCGAAGGTATGAGAACAAGCACTGGCTAAGCGCTAAGAGGACTATGTCTGTCCTTGAAAAGTGTGAGCAGTTCAACTGATCGACTCGACATGACCAGTGCTTAGTCTGACAGGAGCCTAATTCAACTAGTCATACAATAACACGAGCCTTGCCAAGGCCAAATACAACGGCATAATGCCACATTCGAACAGCGAATGTCAGGGCAGTCCGCGCATGCGCCGTTGGATATCTACCGTCTTTTTTTTAAAATTAAAAAAAAAAAATGTGTGTATGCGAACAGTAAATGTCCTGGCTAGACTGCACGGCCGCATATGTCATGAGGACGTTTTCCCCATGGTCTGTTCTTCGGTACAAGAAACACTTGAGGAACCCACATGTATAAAACGTTTTCAAGATGATTTTGAAGTATACGGAAACTGGCTACTTGAACTGATACAGTATCTTATGCGAAAACATGGCAGACAAAATCTCTCCTTTACAACAAAAAACAAATGCCCAGGCTAGTGAGCGCATCAGCAAATAATGCAGTCGATTTGGGAGCTATCACTTTACTAACTGGGCCGCGCCTGGGGATGGTCGGGTGGTGCGAAGGTGCCATGTATCTAACGTCACCAGGGCGTCCAACTGATATTGGCTTAAAGTTGGCCTGCTATCCTTGTAGCAGGTAAGGGTAGAGGGGGATTGTTTTATTTCTTCTGTTTCTTCACTTTCATTCCTGTTCCTCTTTCTTCCCTGTCCATCTTTCATCTATTCTGCTATCTCTTCTATCCCTTTCTCTGGGAGACGACACAAAATGACCCACAAGGATTGACGAGTCGTTAAACCGCAACACAATCAAACTGGGCCGCGCCATGCGTAAACGTGTCTTTGGGCATATGCGGACACCGAAGGCCCTGATCAAAATGCATGGGTGCGCAGTCTGATCAGGGCCTTCGTAGTCCGCTTATAGAATCATCACATTAAAGAATGCATCAATGGAGAGCAAATGACAGGGTGAGACTTTGCTCATGCGCAAGATGATCTGAAACTACGCATTATGCGCATACTCGAATGCTCTTTTTCTCTTGACGCAACCCAGCTAACAATGATACTGGTGAGGGATTCGGAATTTTACTGAAAATGGACAAAAACTAAAAAACAAACAAACAAACAAAAAATCAATCCTCGCTAACTTTTTTGGGTAGAACTTTTTCTGACTAGGAATTTAAAGTATACAACATTAGTTATGCGATAAGAAATGACATCTACCGAGCATATATGGACGGTTAAGGCTAGGCAGACGGTTCCTGTCAGCCAGTCTCGTCCGGTCGGGACCTCTGATTGCCACTTACGAAATCAATGAAAAGTCTAGAATCCAAATCAATGAAATGCGTGGTGCAATACAAGGCTGATAATCGCCTAAGCTATTCGAATAGTGTCACAACATTTTTGTTTTCTCAGCGCTCTTTCACATACGAAAGCGAACATACTGCGAATGCGAATATGCCCGTTTGTTGTTCGTATAAACGGTAAAACTTATTTTCCAGGAAATGTTGCTCAGTTATGATTTCAGTCGCAACGTGAGATAAAAAAAAAAAAAAAAAAAAAAAAAAAAAAAAAAAGAAAGAAAGAAAAATAAATAAATAAATAAATAAATAAACAGCAACGATAACTCAGATCAAACTGTGCGGTCGCACAATCACATCTGTGCCTTCGTGTCAGCTTCAGCTTACAAAAACCCTTGGACACTTGGTTACTATCGGCGAACAGTTTTGTTTGTGTTGAGGTTTTACGGCCCAGTCAACCCAGTGGGGTCATGTAGAGCGCGGCCAGTTTACCTAACCACCGTTTACTGGGCAGGCTTAGTCCTCTAAGCGGTTAACCAGTATTGTGCACATTCTTTCGCCAGAAACTGACAACTGCCTTTCTTGAATCAGCGGAAGGGAGAGAATGACCGTAGAAAATATTTCATGATCAATCGCCACGAAATAATGCTGCCGACCTCGGCGGGGGTCGAACCCGCGACCTCCTGGTCTTCAGTCGGACGCGCATTCCACTGAGCCACCGAGGCCAGCATTATCGACGAACAGATAATATCCTGAACGGACTCCGCGAACACGCAGTCTGACTGACTCTACGCCAGAAAAGAGCTTCCTCTTATCGCATTCAATTTAAGTACCCTTTTCTCATGTTGATATCCACTTGTTAAGATGACACTTAAGTTCAGCAATGTGCATCATTGTGATAGAAGTGCTCTCGTCAGAAGACAATTGAAATCAAGAAGGCCGCAATCATGCTTCCATTGTTCATTTGCCCACTTCTTAGAAAAAAAACCCAAAAACCCTAAGACAGACAAAGAAACAGTTTAAGTGGATTTTTATTGAAAGATAAACTTTAGTTCTGTTATGTTTGTTGCATTTCTAAGGACTTCCGGTTAAAAAAAGGCAATACAACAAAAGTCTCAGCTTAACGTTTTCATGTAGATTCAAATGACACGGGATATAGGCTATTTGATATTCAGCCTTTCAGTTTAAGACCTATTGTGTTTTTTTTCCTAACAAATCGTGTGTCAAAGCGCGCGCGCGCGCGCGCGCGCACACACACACACACACAAAACAAACAAAACAAACAAAAAACATAGCTTAACATTTTCATGTAGATTCAAATGACACGGGATATAGGCTATTTGATATTCAGCCTTTCAGTTTAAGACCTATTGTTTTTGTTTTCTAACAAATCGTGCGCGCGCGCGCACACACACACACACACACACACACACACACACACACACACAAAAAAGTCTACCAATAGTCTACCAATGACACCAAGAGGAAGAGAAAACAGACTTGGACAGACACTACCCATGTTCGAAACCAGCGAAAAGCTCGCAGATGCAGTAAATCCCACATTCTTATGACTTTATTTGTTTTTTAGGAATTTTGCGGCCATATCAACACTGCTAAGGTCATGTCGATACCATCAGTTACTTTACTCACTTATTTCCTGGGTAGGCTTTATCTTCAAAGCTTTACACATAGTTTAACTGTAATCTGTGAGTGTTTTGTATAAAATGAAATGTTTATTTATTTATTTATTTATTCTCCTCCCGTTTGGCGTCAAAATGTAGATGAGCCTTAGATAGATAGATAGATAGATACGCACGTACATACGTACATACATACTTAGAGAGACAATACTTTTAATATACAGATACCATATACACAACTTGATGGATACTAAAAATGGAAGCTGCTAAATTATATGGAATTGCAAGAGTGAACTATTCAGAGCTTCGCCCTAATCAAAGAAAGAAGGAATGATAGTGGAAAGGATGTGTTCAACTGACAGAGGGAAATCATTAATATTTGAATTAGCTCCTTTTGCGTGGAGATTTTTTTTTTCTTTTTTTTTTTTGGAAAGATAAAACATCATTGCCTAGTTTGTGTTGTATTGTTGTGTCCCGCGTATGTTGTTAATGAGAACTCAAGATACAAAGATGTGTTCATTAGGCAAAAGAATATAAAAGTCTAAAAGGTTATCTTAGGAAACAAAGAACACACAAAAGAACGAAATTGGAGACTCGGTTTTATTAAGTCTCTTCATATGCAGCTTTGTAGTTTGTGAGGCTGCATACGCTGTATTTGTGAGAGAAAAATCAAAGTCTTGGTGAAATTGAACAGAGGCATTACGACAAATCACATAATATATGTGTCATTGATTTTAGTTTCACCATGCTCCAGCTCAGTTTTATTTAAACAAGGCATCGCAGGCTATACAAATCTCCTCGCACAAGACTACTTTGTGTGGGCAAACACTGAACTGGGAAATTTCATGACATATAATAGTTACATGAATTAAGACACAAAAAGCATGTGACCTTAATGTAAAGGTCATATATGACCTTGACATTCAGGTACTGTATTGTAAACATTCACATTTTCAGGTTGGGAGAGAGATCTTTTTTTTTTTTTGTTTTTTGTTTTTTTGTTTTTTGTTATTAAATAGCCGGTTGTCTTGACCTTGATCAGCTACCTGAAAGTTGAATTTGCTCAAGATATTATAATGCTAAATATTTATGTGAAGTTGTATTGAAATCCGTCGATAAATGTAGGCTCTAGAGCGATGAAAATGTTTTTCTAAAAATAGCCACAATGACTTTGACCTTGAGCACAGGACCTCGAAAGTCGAACTTGCTCGGGATATTGTCATACCAAGCAGTTGTGTGAAACTATATTAAAGTCCATCGATAGATGTAGGCACTAGAGCGATGACAAAGTTTTTCTTTCTAAAAAAAAAAAAAAAAAAAAGCACAGTATCCTTTACTTTGAGCCCAGGACCCTGAAAGTCAAACTTGGAAGAGATATTGTCATACACACATTTGTGTGAAATCATATTAAAATCCAGTGATAAATGTAGGCCTAAGCATAGACATTTTTTCTAAAAATAGCTACAGTGACCTTGATCTTAAGCCCAGGACCCTGAAAATCAAATATGCTCAAGATATTATCATACCAGCATTCATGTGACGCATTAAAATCCATCAAGAAATGAAGGCGCTAGAGCGATGACTAAGATTTTTTTTTTTCTAAAAAAATAGCCACATTGACCCTGACCTTCAGTACATGACGTTGAAAGTTAAACTTGCTCCAGCTATTATCATACCAAACATTTGTGTGAGGTTGTATCCATCAATAAATGTAGGCTCTAAAGCGATGACAGCTTTTTGTTTCTAAAAATAGCCACAGTGACCTTGACCTTGAGCCCAGGACCCTGAAAGTCGAACGCTCGAGATATTGTCATAACCAACATTTGTGTGACGTAATATTAAAATCCATCAATAAATGTAGGTACCAGAGCGATGACGTTTTTCTTAAAATAGCCAGAGTGACCTTGGCCTTGAGCACAGGATCCTGAAAGCCAAACTTTCTCGAGATATTAAAATACCCAGCATTTTTGTGAAGTTATATTAAAATCCATCAATTAATCTAGGCGCTAGAGTGATGACAAAGTTTTTCTAAAAGTAGCCACAGTGACCTTGACCTTAAGCCCAGGACCGTGAAAGTCGATTTTGCTTGAGATATTGCCATATCCAACGTTGATGTGGAAAAAAAAATAAGAGAAAAGTCTAGGGACTGTCTCAATCACAAGCCCCAGACACCAAGAGGAAGAGGAAACAGACAAAACTAAACAGGCGCAAATCGAACAAACGTACCAAAAGCCTAACATTAGCTCTCTTCCCGGGCGATAAGGTTTTTCTAAAAATAGCTACGGTGACCTTGACTTTGAGTCCAGGACCCTGAAAGTTGCTCGAGATATTATCATACCCAACATTTGTGTGAAGTTATATTAAAATCCATCAATAAATGTAGACGCTAGAGCGATGACAAAAGGTGAACATACGTACGTACGTGCTTACATACGGGACAAAACCTATATCCCCGCCACAACTTTGTTGTGCGAGGGGATAATATTGCTCACCAAGCACTTGTGATGGAGCTGAATGGTTACATATTTACTGGACTAGGTGTCTGATATGCCTCTGAGAAGCAAAGCATAGCTTAATGCCCTCATGGGGTGGTAACATATTATTTTCATTATGAAAAACCTGTTGAACTGTTGAAAAGTAATTGGCCAACAGATGTAATATCATTGTAGAAACAAGATTTTGTGTATATCAGATAGCAGGTAATCAGTTGTATACACAAGGAACATTTACAAAATCTGTATTGGTGTTTTGAAACCATAATCCTGGGCATTCAATGGGACGAACCGGGTCATAAAGGGTATAAGCATATGAGCACACATTCTTATTAAGCTGAATATATTTTAAAGAGAGAGAGAGAGAGAGAGAGAGAGAGAGAGAGAGAATGAACCGGGTCATAAAGAGTATATGCATATGAGCACACATTCTTATATAACTGAATATATTTTAAAGAGAGAGAGAGAGAGAGAGAGAGAGAGAGAGAGAGAGAGGGAGAGAGAGAATGAACCGGGTCATAAAGAGTATATGTATATGAGCAGACATTCTTATAAAACTGAATATATTTTAAAGAGAGAGAGAGAGAGAGAGAGAGAGAGAGAGAGAGAGAGAGAGGCCTTAAATCAAAGGCAACTATCAGGAAAAGGGTAAATAAACAAATAAGTGAGCGACCCATTAGGTTTTTTTAAGATGGTGGTGCGGAAGATGTCTTCAGGTCAAGAATTTTTCCACGACACGATCTTGTCCTTTTTATCGTTTATTTTACATAGCGTACTCGTGTATACATTCCGGTCCTGGATATTTTTGCAGCTGAATCTGGTCCTGATCTTTTTTTTTTTTTTTTCTAAACATCTCCCCATTAAAATCAGAATTTCATTTTAACCGCAGTCCATGCGAGTATAGTACTTATCACATAGCCGACTTGTGAAGGCTCAGGTGAACCTGCGCATCCACGCAGTCTCACCAGAGCCTTCGCTGTTCGCAGGCATGAAGTAGTGGCTTCAACCAAATATCAGACATCTATTGCCCCTTGATAGCCGCACATTCTGCTTTTGAAGAGTACGTTTATGGAGGACTAAAAGTGACATAATCTCGTAAATCGGTTCTCTAAATGGGGAGGGGGGCAGGGGGGCGCGGGGAAGGAGGGGTCACACAACTAAAGAAACATCTGTGCAATCTGATCAACATAGGTTTGTTCGCTGCTTAGATAGTATTATGTGTATGCTTGTTATAACTAAAGTTTGAAGATTCTTGCTAGACTGTTTAGCTCAACAAACTGGTTTGAACAGACTGGTTTGAATATTTGAATCTTACTTGGTACATTTAAGTGGATGGCAAAGTCGCATTATGAGCAGTATCTTGGTGGTGGGGAGGGGGCGGTGGGGGTGGGAGGAGGGTCACACAACTAAAGAAACATCTGTGCAATCTGATCAACACAGGTGTGTTCGCTGCTTAGATAGTATTATGTGTATGCTTGTTATAACCAAAGTTTGAAGATTCTTGCTAGACTCTTTAGCTCAACAAACTGGTTTGAATCTTACTTGGTACATTTAAGTGGATGGCAAAGTCGCATTATGAGCAGTATCTTGGTGTGTGTTTTATCAGGCGAGGATCGAACTTGCAATCCTTGGTAGTGAAAAGTAAAATAATAATAAAAATCTCAAAACATCTCAAAATACACTGAAATTCGATTTGATTTTGTTGCGTTCTTTTTGTCATTAAATGCTTCCGGCAAACGATACCCTTTTCTGTTTTCCAAACTCTGTATATCAGTTCCAAGTGGCAGTACTTTAGATAATATCTGATCTTGTGTGTAAACTCAATAATTTCACTTTCAGCAGCAGTATTTGTCTCTTCCCTGAAAGTCGGAATCCGATCATTGACTGCAATGACGTCATACAAGGTTGTCTGTTAGTATCTACATGATAGTTTACATGTTTGGCCTAGTTGCACTGTTTACCTTATAATAATTTGGATGTTTACAGTATCAGTAATTTAATATGCCATATCCTAAAACTATTGTCTGTTGTGTTGCATTTCGTTGCAGAAGCAGACTGTCAAAAGAATGCGGTATACTCTTTTTTGCTACATATGGTATGATAAGTTCTCATAAGTTTGTCTGAACTCTGGAAATAAATTAATAATGATAAATTGGGATTTTACTTCTATCATAAAACTTTTGTTACGAAAACGAAACTTCTGAAATATTATTTTACATATGGTTAAAAAAATATCTTGTAGTGTATATCTACTCTCTTCCCACTCTTAATAATATGATGGTAACTGTTCAGACTATTATCAGACGAACGACCCATTTCCTCTTCATTTCCGTCCTGCTTGTCATTCTATTGTTTTCAACTTAAGCACTTAAGTTGAGAACAATAGAACAATGACCAGGACGGAAGGCCAGATGCATAATTTTGTATGCAAAATACTGGCTTTAAGAAGTGTGTAAGTATCTAAATATGTATTTAATATTTAGTGAACATTGCCGAATTCTTTAAAAATATATATATCTTAAGCCCTTATGATCTTGAAAGTCTGTTAGTTTGGTTAATAAAAATTGATTAACTGAAACGTAAAAATGAAAACAAAAATAATAATAATAAATTGGCCCTCTGACCTTGTAAAATTAATAAATTGTATTTCTTGGTCAGTGAGAAAAAAAAAAATCTTGCTGGAGAAAAATACCCAGCCTTCCCTTCCCTCCTCCCCAATTCCAGTCACCCACCCCTCCTGAACATTAAATGATCCGTCCCTGGCACTATTTACAACCTATTATACACAGTTTGTTTAAAGACCCTTTAAGAATGCAATATTTTAATAGTATTTTAACATTTAAAAATGCCAATAAGGCATTCAAGTTTATGTCGCTATTTTCGGTATGTTTTATTCCATATAGAACACTCATTTTACATTTCTCATGAAGTTATATCCCAAATTAAAAAAAAAAAAGAGTTACAAGGGAACTCTTCACTCTATAAATTCAAGAAACCTAATTTATTTTACCCGATGGGGAGAACTTTATGAGGTTAATATTAATCTTGTCTTGCGGTTGAAATTGAACTGCTATTATCAGCAGCTGACGGTGGCGGCACTAGTGTACTGTTATATAAATGGGTAATAAACATATTACTTACATAACCATTGACCGAATCTGGTAAGTCTGATGAGATAGCTGAAGAGACATATAGTGATTGAGAGGAAGGATATATTTATTTGTAGTATGTACTAAAAGATACCATTATGAATAAAATTTCACATCTCATCAGACTTTATAAGTCTAGTTTATACTGATCCTGTAGGTGAAATTCCAAGTCTCATCAGACTTTATAAGTCTAGTTAATACAGATCCTTTAGGTGACATCCTGAAAGAAATCTGGTTTGGGGAGCTATTTATTGGCAGTCAGATCATTAAAACACAATTTCACAAACAAATTAGCGGCAACCTCAGAGCTATTCACAAAAGGCTAGTCTGATAATACTAAGCCAGTATGTGTATTGGAGTGGCTATCAAATAGACGTACCATCATTAAGAAGTTGACTTTCTTTTAATAATAATAATAATAATAATAATAATAATAATAATACACAGATCAGACTCTTATCAGACTAGAAGCTAGTCCAACCCAATATACACCGAATTCGCGATACATTAATCTATACAATTGATGTCTGAATATAAATTTGACAATGTTTAAAATTCTCGTCGCATTTTGTAAAACGGCGTGTATGTTATGAAATCTTGGTAAACATTTTAGTTTGCGGAGACTAAGTCAAATATTATGTTTGGTCTTCATACATTCTTGCAAAAAAAAAAAAAAAAAAAAAAAAAATAGTTCGTCAACAAAGGTTTTGAAATTATGTTCAAGAAGAAATTAGCGGCGATTCCCCTCAACATGCATGTTTAAGACTTATGTAAGTACCATACAGGGTTCTGTAAGACTTTTTTTTTATTACTATTGAAAAAAAAAAAAAAACATAAGCACGAATGCCCGAAAGATGTCTGGTAAAATTTAAAATGTATCATTCAAAATGGTATCATAAAATTTGCAAACAAACGTTTTCATACAGGTTTATTGTAGCGGCCATATTGGATGAAAAATCGAACATTTTTTGGTGGTAATCCATTTCTGTAGACCTTCTAATACAGGCTATAGGAAACAGTAGGTTTATTTGAAACGCAGTTTGCATGCTAAATTAAAAAAAATAAATAAATAAAAAATAAATAAATAAATAAATAAATAAAACATCAGAAGAGACGGCAAATCCCCCGACCAAACCGCAATTTCTAAATTTGGTGATTTTCAATCAGATATCATGGAAATATTAAAACATAGCAAAGATTGTATGAAATGTAACCAAAATGATAAGTGAAAACAATAATAGGTGTACTGTTAATGATTTTATTTTTGCATGTTATGTCATTTGTTTATTATTATTATTATTATTATTATTTTCGTCAAAATCATCTAATAGTAACTTCTGATGTAATTATTTGTATAGGATACACAATATTTGCAAATACTTTGAATTTGTGAGGGTACATATTCGGAAATAATAACGAAAATAAATGCCCTGTAAAGGTAAAAGAACTTGCTGTATGTTTATTGGGGTAAAAAAAAAATCAAACAGAGTAAAAGTTGTCCTCCTTGCATGCTACACACCTACTTGACCTGATATATGTCCCTACCCAAATTTATCAAGTTATCTCATACAGTATGGGAATTATGGCCTGCACAAGGTTTCGGCATCAGGGGAGATAAGTATATAATAGCGAAAGTGAGAGTACTCTTGAACACTACATGCCTACTGGTCCTAATCTATGCCTCTACCAAATATTGTCAAAATATTTCAAACCACATACTTAAGAAACGGCTTAGAAATTCATTCAGCGGAGGGTAAATAGAAAACAACCACAGCAGAAGTTGTCCTTGTTGCATGTGATACGCCTAGGGTCCTTATCTATGCCCCTACAAATATTATTGAAATATTTCAAACCATTAAGAAGCTTTTGAATGCACAAGAAATTGGGCTTAGACATTTATTAAGTGGAGTATATAAGAAAAAGAACAAAGCAAGAGTTGTCCTTCTTGCATGTGGACACTCCTACTTGACCCGATATATTTCCCACCAAAATATTATCAAATTATCTCAGACAGTATAGGAGTTATAGCCTGCACCAGATTTCAGATCCAGGGGAGATAAGTATATAACAAAAAGTGAGAGTTGTCCGACTTGCACGAAACAAACCTACTGGTCCTTATCTATGCGTCTATCAAACATTTTCAAAATATTTCAAATCATTAAGAAGTTACAGAATGCATAAGAATTTGGCTTAGAAAATTATTTTGAATGTGACATGCCTTTCTGGTCCTTATCTATGCATGTACCAAATCTTATCAAAATATTTGAAACCAGTTGTCCTACTTGCATGTGACACTCCTACTTGACCTGATATATGTCCCTACCATATATTATCAATTTGCCTGAAGTTATGGCCTGCACAAGATTTCTGCTTCAGGGGAGATAACTACATAACATAAAGTGACAGTTGTCTCTTCCACGCGACACACCTACAGGTCCTCCTATCTCAAACAATATGGGAGTTATGGCCTGCACAAGACTTCGGCTTCAGGGGAGATACCTACATAACATAAAGTGACAGTTGTCTCTTCCACGCGACACACCTACTGGTCCTCCTCTTCATCCCTACCAAATATTATCAAATTATCTAAAACAGTATGGGAGTTATGGCCTGCACAAGATTTCGGCTTCAGGGGAGATACCTACATAACAAACAAGAGGCCCACGGGCCATGGCTCGCTCACCTGAGTGACATAGCCACTGCATATATGTAGATGTTATGCAACATTTATCCAATCATATCATCGCAATTAATGAAAAGATCATCATTTGAGCAGTTCTTAGTTTTGAAGAAGGATATATGGGCCTGACAGTCAATGGAGCGTGATCATTTGAACAAACTATCAATCACATTTCAACAGTAAGATCAATGTGAAATTTGGTGGAAATTGGCTAAGTGATTTCTAAAGAATTATGATTTTATAAATGTAAACAGCACAATTGCAGGGAAATATAATAAACATAAACAAGATGGCGGCCATCTTAGATTTCCAATCAGAACGACTTTAGCTACTGCTGATCTACAAGTCACCTCGATACTTCCAATATAAATGTATACTAGAACAGTACCCGAGCTTGCGCGGGTATTATATAAAAAATTCATTGAACAGATTTCAATCTGAAAAAAAAAAAAAAAAGTTCGATGGCTATACTACTTTACTTATTTATTTATTTAA
Organism: Anodontia alba; assembly: GCA_964016985.1. NCBI lineage: Eukaryota > Metazoa > Mollusca > Bivalvia > Lucinida > Lucinidae > Anodontia > Anodontia alba. The sequence continues at coordinate 95,724,968 of OZ024831.1, forward strand.
TTCTACTGTGTTCAACGTCACGGTCTTTAAGTCATACCGCGACTATATCTTTATATGACAGGGAACTCAATTTTCATCTTTAGAGTGTTGCCTCACTAAAATATCCCGAGCCAGACACATGACGTACTATTCCAACCAGTCACATTATACCAGGCCGCCAAGCGAAAGAGCAGCTACAGTAATATCATGTTTAAATTTTTTGGTATGGCTTAGCCAGGGATCGAGCATACAACCTCCCAAACGCAAGGTGGACGTGCTAGCAACTTAGCCACTGCGCCGGTAGATTTGTAGGTAATGGGCCTTCTGATTTCGGACGGTTTGACTCTTTCACTGCTATAGTCGATAATAGGCTTTTGCAAACAGCGTAGATCCAGATGTGACGGCTCATAATGAGCCGTCTCATCTGGATCTACGCTGTTTGACATTCAGTATTTCAGCTTTGCATATAAACTTCTTTCCAAGCGATAGTTTGTTTTAAAAAAGCAGATGACAAATTTGGCGCCCAGGGGAGAGTCAGGCCAATATGGGTAGCCGCCGTTTGATCACTCTGTCTGCGCACTCTATGGGCTGCTAAGGGTTCAAGGTTTCTACGTGCGAACAGTGAAGACGGATCAGACTGGGCAGACGCGCAGGTCACTGCGCGTGATGCATAGGTCATTAAGTTGATTTTGCCATGCGATGGCTCATAGATGCAGAGTTGCCAATTACAGTCGACCCTCAGTAGCTCGAACCCGATGGTGATCAGACTGGGTTCGGACTGACCCAGCGGTGTTTGGGGTGGTTCGAATAGTACGGCGTAGCCTGCTTATAAAACAATTCATCTATATTGACCACAGAGGACAGTAATAACTGACCAAAGTCAAAATATTTATTGGGTAGATTTTTCAACGAGGTTTGAAATAAATTAATTTTCCCGAAAAAAAAAAAAAAAAAAGATTCTTAATTAATAACGTATGCCATTACGTTCTCGTACTTTGTTCTCTCATTCAGTTCACACCCTTGTCGTATACAGAAGCATCGCTGGAATGTATAAATTGACTATTAAACTACACGGGGAATACCGAACGTTCAGTCAGATAAATACGCACCCGTCTATGGATTTATTTACAATGTGCACGAAATCTATTAATAGGTGGTAAATTCGAGAAGCTACTTTGGGAGAATTTGAATAAAGTGTTGTCTGTTTCCCACAAAAAAACTGGAAATTTGAATAACATTCCGGAAATTAAAATATAAAATTTATCAATAAGAATAATATCGTTATTAATTTAAACCAATAAATCGCAGCAGGTTTTTAATGTTTCCTAGTTTTAGAGGCTAATTCTTTTAGTAGTATAGATGGCCCATACAAATGCATGGGGAAGCAAATTTGACTTTGCCGTAAAAAGGTCAAACGTCAACATAGGATCACCATTTTAGCAATTTCGGTAGATCTCCTGTCCCCCATAATTTGTGCAAAGATTCGGACCCAGGGCTTATTTGGTTCTGGAGAAGAAGATTTTTAAAGGTTTTTACCTTATATGGGCATGGCAGCCATTTTGATCAATGGACCATGCCCATTTAAGCAATCTTTCGTTCTCCCGCCCCAAGGAATTTGAGCAACACTGGATCAGAGGCTTAAGAGAAGAAGTCACTTGAAATTATCAACATTTTTCCATACAAATGTATGGGGCCCATACAAATGCATACAGAAGCAAACTTGACCTCGCCGTAAAAAGGTCAAATGTTAATGTACGACCACCATCTTAGCAACTTTGGTAGACCTCCCGTCTCGTATGATTTGTGCAAAGATTCAGCCACAAGGCATCCTCGGTCCTGGAGAAGTAGAGTTTTAAATGTTTTAAATCATATATGGGCATGAAAGCCATCTTGGTCTGACTGCAACCCTTGTGGGTCATTTTGTGTCGTCTCCCAGAGAAAGGGAGAAAAGTGATAGAAGAGATAGTAGAAGAGATTAAAGAGAAGGACAGGGAAGAAAGGAACAGGAATGAAAGTGAAGAAACAGAAGAAATAAAAATATTCCCCATCTACCCTTACCTGCTACAAGGATAGCAGGCCTTGCCCAACTGTAAGCCAATACCAGTTGGACGCCCCGGTGACGTAAGATACACGACACCTTCGCACCACCACCCGACCACCCCATCCATCTTGGTCAATGGACGGCAAATATTTTAGCAATCTTTCATTCCCCTGCCCGAGGGAGACTCCAAAAAGGAACTTGAGTAACACTGGCCCAGAGGCTTCAGGAGAAATCGTTTGAAATTCTCAACATTTTACCAATACACATGGAAGCAAACTTGACCTCGCCATAAAAAGGTCAAATGTCAACTTATGACCATCATTTTAGCAATTTTGGTAGACCTCCAATCTCCGATTAATTTATGCAAAGATTCAGCCATAAGGCATCCTCGCTTCTGGAGATTTTTAAAG